>CACVKI010146251.1:25554-68495 GCA_902732785.1 Trichogramma evanescens
TAAGAAGTATAGAATAGAGTCTGTATACCATAAAATATCTAGGTATTCATTAAAAAACGCACGACATGAAGAAAGCAACGATTCTGACTTTAGGACAGCTAACGGAGGGGACATTTGGCATGGTTATACTACTGTAGTAAGTGCTAGGTGTTGAATTTTGAAAATTTTCCGGTGGGGATTTGTTAAGTACACTTATTCAAAGACAACTGCATCGCGAGATTTTCATTTTTTTTCATCACCGAGCCCCTGCGTCACTAGGACACGTAATATTGATGAATCGGGAGAATCAACCATTTACGTTAATTGAACAAAAAAAATTTATGAAAACTAAATCATAATTAAAACCAGTCTTCACCGCTAGATGGCGAGTAACTATTCATTTGTAAATCCGCAAGTGGCAAAGTAAACATAATCGTATAAGTAAAAATAACTTTTTTTCCACTGTGGAGTAGATCGATTGTTAGTTTTTTATATTCACATTCATAAACATCAAATATTTTATAGTCGATATGTGTTAATATAAAGTAATTTTTATTACAATAGTTATAACAATTTTTGACTCTGCATAACTTTTCTCAACGATCGTAGCAATTTTTACTACGGGCCTTCTCTCTTGGTGTACAAAAGAAAAATATAACTACGAACCAAGAGACACCTACGCGCGCGCTCACCGGCTCAAAGAAAAGCGCATCGATGTGTGTACAGTGTGAAACGAAGGTGCAAAGATTCTCTCCTTCTCGAGTCGCGCGTATACTTATGCACACTCACGCGCACGACGTATGAGAATTTAACGCAATTATTATATATGCGTTCTTCGCGCTCGCGAAGCGAGAAAAGGTTATCTACCTCTCTCTCGAGGAGCGCTGCATGCTTTGCATTGCATTAGTATAAGCTGCTGCACAAGGTATAACACATCGAGTCAGCTGGTCGCACGAAGCAAAATCCAACAAATCGATACAGCACGTTAAAGCGCATAGAAATATACATAGGGATTTTTTAACGACCTTTAACTTTTATTTATTAGGTTCGCGCGTCAATCGGGTTTATATAGGCGCGTATCGGCGGTGCCTTTTGGGCCCTTTTTCTCCCCTTTCTCTTGCCGCTACGTGTGCGCGCGTGTGTGAGAAAAAGCTCGGTGTGCGGACACTTGTGCGCAGCGGCGAGTGATATTATATTTTTTATTATATATTCACGAATCGACGCGGCTCTCGGCACGGAGAGCGAGGCTCGAGTTTGATATTTTACTTTGGCGCGGTCGAACCGAGTTTCATATGAAAACGGGGCAAAAAGAAAAAAAAATCGGTGGAATGCCTTCTCGAATGAAATCCGACGTTTTACGATTTCTACGTTCGTTTCTCTCCGGCATCGCGATTGGCGACACACGAGCGAGGGTCGACGAATTCTTACACGTTTTCTCCTCCTCTACGTCTTCGCGTCGTCGCGCATAACACACAATACGATACCTACCTTGTCGCTCGCGCGCTTTTATGCACTTGCATACAACGTTTTAATTACGATATTTCTCGAGCTTTATAAAGCTGCACACACACGTGCTTGGAGGGGATGTAATTCGACTCGTTTAGCATTTGTGTTCTATCAAAGAGCCGCACGCCGACTGTTGTGACTGAATCAGTCGCGCGCAATATTTTTTACCAACCAACAGCTTAATTTTTTCTGAATTTTTCCGTTCTTTCAATTATTCTCTCGTGATATCTTGAACGAGTAATACTCGCACGTATTTATATTCACAAAACTTGCAGAGCCAATTGCAGATGTATATAAACGGACGATTTTCTCATAAATCGATATCGCGCTTCGGGGCAATAATGCTCCGCGCCCTGCAAATACTTGTGTATTGCAACCAAGGATATCCCTGCGCCCAAGATGTAGAGAGTGAGATCGCGGCTCGACCGGTCGGAGGATTCGCATTATACACATCTCGGCAGTTCGCGAGAGTAAGTAATACACTTAATTAAAGATAATAACGCGGCACGCGCTCCGTGAGCAAGTATTCGTACATTTATACTCGCATTACATTGCATTACACGGCTTTGCACGTCAGATATATATAAAATATACAATAAGTTTGCATCTATAAATGCAAATACACATTTTATAAATAAAAGTGTCGGCAATAATATTACAAACCAGTGTATTTATATACGTTGAAAAGCCACACCATTATCGGTAATTGTCTCACAAAGAATCAGAGTCGAAAAATAAAGGCTAAAATAGCCAATGTTTGCCAACGACGACGCGTACTCACATATAGAAATCCAATCGCACAATATGCAGTTTCATATGCATATAGGTATAATGCAAAGGGAGGTGCGCTGCAGCGCGCAGAGATACATATAGTATAGGTATACGGTTGCCCCCCGCACACGAAAGAGAGAGACGGGCGCGCGCGCGTGAGTATATTAATATAAAGCTGCATATCAGCTTAAACATCACTGTCGTCTTCGCTCTCGCTACTAGTAGTCGTCTCATATTTATGTGTGTAACTCGATTAGTCGCATTATTGGTATCGGATAATATAATATTATGGACGGACATATGAAGGGGGATAGGCTCTCTCCGCTCGTCGCGACTTTTGCTGCCGATGAAAAGTATTATAACAGAATCCCTACAAGGTAGTTGCTGCTGCACTACGTATAACTTCCAAGCATATGCAAGAACAAGCCTATCGTGTGTTTGATATTACCAAGCAAGCATAAATATCATATGTGCCCAGGTCGTCGCGTATTATTCCATCGATCTCAAGAAAGTGAGAGAGAGAGAGATATAGAACGTCTTTTCTTTGCAAGAAAATCGATTCGAGACGAGCGAGCGAGCGCCTTGAAGAAGGGGTTGCTGCCGCCGCAATGAAAAATTACGAACCTGAAGCCTTTTCGCAAAGCCGTATACATATCGATGACAGCTGCATGTCAGGGTTAATTATTTTTATATAACGAGATACCGATTTCGACGATCGCATAAAATCTTAACTGAATAAAAAAATGAGAAAGAAGAAGGATATGAGGAAGTCACCCACGCAACTCGAAAAAAAACATTGTCCGTTCGTCGCCACCGCCGACCCCTACCAACACGATCATCGCGCGCTGATTTTGAGGAAGAGGCCAAAATTGTAACGGTATATAGCTGCGCTTGGCTTTCTCGTACATATACATAGCATATACACAATCTGTCCGTTGTGACGAGGATTGGTATATAGCTCTTTTCAGGAAGTCGAATTTGTAAGAGACATTTGCCGATACATTGTTTCGTAAAAGCTTCCTAACTGTACACAGGTACATACACAGAGATATTATATAGCACTACCGCCACTGCTGCTGCTGCTGCTGCTGTTTCGGAAGAAAAGACAGAAGATGAACAGTCCGATAATTTCGTAATTGACGATGTTTCCTCTTTAGACCCCCCGAAGATTATTATACTTTTTATTGCGATTTGCGCCGGGGCCCCGAATTTTTCCCACCGTATCCGCGTGGAAGATTGCGGCTTAAATTCGACGCCGCGGCTCGATATCGCTCGCGCATACCTTTTTTTTTGCGTACACGCTGCTGTGAACCAGTAATACGCCGCGATTCTCGCGCGCGTCCGCAAAAATACAAACGTGAGAAAAAAAAAGAACAACACATCTTTCCATTATGTTTATATACAAGCCATAGCTAGCGCGAACACAAATGCGCGAGCGCGCGCGTGCAAAACTTTCACGGAACACGATGTCCATTAGCATACGCATTAGGCATTAAAAAGTACGCAAGCGCGAGAAAGAAAGCGCGAGCCATGAACACACCGTATTATAGCGCGCGCGCGCGCACGTAAATATGGCAGTGCACACGGAGACTTATCCGTAGCGGTAATCAGAGAAAAGAAAAATTGCAAATTATTTTTTTCTTCTTCTGTCTAGGTTTTATTGCCTCCAGTAAGCGTTCATGGACTGCGACTGCGTCGACTTGTATATATTCAGTATATTATGCGCGTACACATAGTGCGACAAAATATCAATTATTTAGCTCTCTTTCTCTCATTCTAGGCCTGCATATAGTGTGTCGCGAGCTTATCGGACTTTTCAGCCCACCAGTGAGAAAGGAAATGTATAATTAAACAAGCTTGCGGCGTTTGTAATAAGTTCCATAAGGCTTCATTATTCAAATACAACGCGATCTTTTTTCTAATTTTTTTCATCCTCTAACGATTTTCCTGTTTCAAATAATCTAATCGCTACTGCCAAGATTAAGAAAAAAAAGAATCCCTTCGAATCAACGCGTACTCGTCAAATATCAATCAACGTTGAAGCTCTTTTGCTCGAACGAGAGAGAGAGAGAGAGGCGTCGGCTCCAAAGTCGATGATCGTTTCCCTCGACTCGCTGCACTTATGGTTCATTCCCTCCAGTCAGTTTCTCTCTCTCTTTCTCTCTCTCTCTCTATATATATTGCGTGCAGTCGTTAATCGCGCGCTTGCCCCGACTATCGGGCCATACGAGTCCACGCGCGCGCGCGCGCGCGTGCAAAGGTTAATTATATTTTCTGGCGCCTGGCGTTTAAAACGTATATACACACCACGTATTACATATCCAACGCGCGCATCCAGCGTTTTGTGCGTTAAAGCGAAGATCGGTCTCTCTTTCTCAGAGCTTGATGAGTCTCGATCTAAGGTTGGGTTAATAACGACGTTTTTTTTGCTGCTGCCGCTGCCACGACTGCTGCTGATGCTCTAGCTCTCTTCTCGTTGATTCGTTTTATAAGATGGATCGGCGATGCAAAACTGGTTTTCTCGCCACTGCTGTTACTGCTGCTGCTGCTGCTGTAGCTGCATGTGCAGTAGTGGCGGCTAAAACAGTCGATGTATTATAACAAGGACATGCATTATTGCCTTCTGTGCGGTGTGAAACGAGCTTGGCACTTGGCCAAATAGACATGCTGCTGCTGCTGCTGCTTTGGCCAGGCCTAGATGCACGTATAATAACTCGACGTTGCGTTTATATATGTGTAGTGCGTGTGGCACACGCACACACGGAGACGCTTATACAAGAGCGTATACCTCATTGTTTTCTCGCGAAATTGGAGGTTGATCGTTTGGAAACGACTGCACAGCCGAGTGGGCAAGCAGCCGTGCCGTTACGCAAAAAGAGGGAGGACGAGTCATCGTGCGTTGCGTAATTAAGACGACGACGTGCACGTTTTATAATATCACAGAGATCGACGGCAATAATGTACTATATCGAGGGAATGTAGTAAAAAGCCATCTCGGCCACCACCGCGCAAGTACACATGGCTTTTCTATTTTAACAGGGAGAGCGACTTTGCTGCTGCTGACGAGGCGTAATTAAAGCGAAATTAAGAGGGTTCGGCAGACACTTGCAGACTTATAGTATATAGGAGGAAAAGCCGAGCAGCAGCTCCACAGAGTCTCTTGAACGAAGCGAGAGTCTGATGCAACGAGAATAATGCGAGAATCAAGCCGGCGACGGCCGAAAAAGAGATATTCGGTCGTCGTCGTCGTCGTCGAGAGGTTTATACGCGCGACTATGATAAATCGAATCTGGTCTCTAGTTACCAACGACTATACGACGACGAGTGCAAGCTCTCGTATATATGTACGACTATATATACAGATCCACTTGCTCTCTTTCTTGCACGAACGGCCTTTATATCTAACGGCCGGTGAATTCGCGGAACGGCTACTTTTAGCTGCAAATAGTGCGTCGAGAGTGAGAGAGAGAGAGAGAGAGCGCTGAATCAAATTTGCTACGCTCGCTCGCGGGGGCGATGCTGATGCTGCTGCTGATGATGATGATGGTGCCCTAAGCTGATGTCCCGACATAGATAGTTTCGATTCGCGATGAAACAGAAAGAGAGAAAGAGACCCCCGCACGTATTATACAACGTGCCAAATAGACGAATAAAACAATTACTCGGCGAGGGAGAGATAGAGAGAGAGGAAACAAATATAACAATATTCGACGGCGGGTCGTAGTGAGTTGCAAGTGGTCGAATTAAAAGAAATAAAAGACAATGTATAAATCAATGTATTTTGTATTATAAGCGCGTATCAGGCATACGTGGCTGGAGATTCATTAATCAAGGCCCCCGAACCCAAGTCCGATCTAATCGAAATCGTAAAATCGATTATAGCATTGTAGCATGGTATTGTGTGATACCCATATATATGTACGGGGATGAGCGAAAGAAAGAGAGAGAGAGAGAGATGGAAAAAAAAGGACGAAGGAGAATATAAAATTCAAATCTTCTTATAAAATGCACACGAGCCTCTCGCTCTGCTGCCAAGCCGGAGAATGTGATTAAGAGAGCTGAGGTATATTAATATCCACACCTCTAACGTACACTCTTGTGCATATTATACACATACGTATGCAAGCCAGTGAGCTGCGCAGTGTATCGATGAGCGATCATCGTCAATTCTTCATCTCTCGCGAATTTCTCGCCACGTTTATTTCTTGGCCTCTCGCAGCTCTTATTGCTTTCGTTGCATTTTATATATATCATATACATACTTATAGGTAGTATATATCCTGTGTTGAATGCTGCTGATGCTGCTGCTGCTCGCGCGCGAAATAATAATTAATGAAATAAAAAGCTATATCGCTGCTCGTGCGCGTATATATACGAGAAATATTATTCATTCATTCGTATTTACATTTATCCCGTATTCCGGCTTTCTCGAGCGCATCCGACTACCGATCCGATTGAGGAATTCGATCGGTCGATTAATCTTCGCGCAAAACGTTTTCTTTTTAATAAAAGTGAAATAAAAAAAATCTATTTTCGAATTAAGGTACGATCGTATAAATCAGAAAACAATCGAGATGCGCAGCCCCTGCGCGTTGTTCGTTTTCCGAATCGTGCCTCGGAACGCGGATCATCGCGCTTGAGCATTTTTAGCCGCATGCGCGTATATACGTTATATTTCGTTCATGAAAATCGCGTATTATTATTTGCCCAGGCGTGCGAATTCAGCCGCGAGATCAAAAGACTTTTTGTTGTGTAAATTACGATGAAAGCTAGCTAGCTAGGCGAGGCGCGAGCGCGTCCAGAGAGATGAGACGCGCGGGCGATCAAACCCACCACCACGAGCGCGGCTAATCTACGACGCGTTAATGTCCGATATGCAAAATCGCGTTGGTTTTCATCCAAGTTTACGTGTTTTATAAGCTTAGGTACTGGTGGTACGCGCGCGAGTGAGAGAGAAAGAGAGATGCGAATTTTGTATTTTTAGAGATCGGCATCCGCGCGTGGACGATGTTTTGATTATCCGGAACGGCGGTGCATGCACACGCACTACAGAGGAAGAGAAGACGAAACACGAGACGCGCAGAGATGCATCGAAATTGTTGTTATATTATGTGCTCTCTCTCTCTCTACGTCGCCGATGCTCCAGTTTTGTAATATAATTAATCGCGTCCCCCACGCGGACTTTATTGTCTCAAAATATATAATGCGACGAGTTACAGTAATAGCGACGTTGCGAAACTCAATATTGTTTGTCTCGATCGAAAATATTTAAAATTAAAATTGCGATGGAAATTTTGGACGAGCTACGCAAAGACGTCGTACGATGGTCTTTTTACAGTTGAATACTCGAAATCTTAGGTCCATCTCGTGCAGATGCAAAAACGATACATTTGTAAAATTTGATTCATCGATTCGAGAAGCGAAAAAAATCACACAAGGCCGAAGCGATTTGTACGCGTACTCGTGCGAGTACAGTATTCGAATCGTAAGATTTAAATGACGAATTTTGAATGAAAGACAAGATTCTATTGTGTGTGAAAGGGCCAGTGAACTCATTGTCCAAGGCGCCAATAGACATCTCGTCCCTCGTCGGATGATCGTATAAAGAACGAGTATCAGCATAAGGGGGATTGTAAGTATTTGTAAAATCAAAGTACCGTTGGATGGTTTCGCAGATGTAGCAGAATCGTTGCTACGATTTTACCAAGCAGTTTTTTTTATAATTGAAAATAGCCAATGCATGGGTTAAATATTAAGTTTGACCACTATAACTAGATTGATGAACCATTCGACCAGAACAGTTTATAAACTAAAAGTTGCGTTCGGAAGGAAAAATTATTTCTTTCGTATACGCTGAGAAAAATTTATATGATATTTCAAAATAATATACGCTAAAAATTACTATGCTCTGTAGTAATAAATGTATCATCTTTAATAATTAAACTTTTTACGTCAATTTTGAAAAACAATGCAAAATATTACTATGGGGACTGCAAAACAAACAATGTCCTATACGAAAAATTACTATACTGAATAGCAAAACTCGTGGCATTATTTAGAATGATAAATCGTCAATAGATGGCGAACGAAGATTTTCAGCAAAATGTGCAAGTGGCAAGATATATTTTGGAATTGATAAATATAAGACTTTAAGAAGCTCAATAATTGGATTTTCCAAATAAATGTTTTAACTATATAATTTAAAATGTATAATAAATGTTTCTCTGTATACATTATACACTTATGTGTTCTAGTTTTTCTACAAGCATGATTGCGCGCGGCATGAACCCCGGAGCACAATGGCCAAATATTTGCATCCAATTTCA
Organism: Trichogramma evanescens; assembly: GCA_902732785.1. Lineage (NCBI taxonomy): Eukaryota > Metazoa > Arthropoda > Insecta > Hymenoptera > Trichogrammatidae > Trichogramma > Trichogramma evanescens. Next base: position 34,137 of record CACVKI010146251.1, read on the forward strand.
AAGCTACCAGCTAGTCTGCCGAATTTCCGTCCTATAACATAGTACATAGGCTTATAATCTCGTAACCTTGAACCGAAGAAAAGGACAAATCCGTCACGCGCTCAGCAAAAGAGAATATTTTCATGTAGGGTCAACGTTTTGCATACAGGTACCGTTATTTCTCTCGCTCACAGCACAATGGGCCGTGTTTTTCCCAAAAGAAACAAAAAGTGAGACAGGTGATGCGTCCTAGTACACGCTTCGCTATTTCTCAATGGATCTATACCGTTACGATATAATTCGCTCTCAAAGGGTGTGCAGCATCAAAATTGCGTAAAAATTTCTGTTGCTGCTGCTGCTACTGATGTGCAATCGAAGAAACGAGATTTATTTTCGATATTCGATATCGAAACGCGTGGACGGAATCCCTCTTCGCGCCCGCGCGCCAATATAAAGGCATAAATAACGACACATTGAAAACACATCCAATTTCCAATCGTACAACTTGCAGCGGCAGCAGCAGCACAAGTGTGAATGCGAGGCGGACCTTCTTTTTTTTTTTATAATACACCTATATTATATTCATACACCTCGCGGCTATATCGAGTGTACGAGTGTGCGGACATTATAATACCCCATCGACTCTCGCAATTGCTGCGCGCGGCTCTCGTAATATACATACGAGTTTCAAGTTATACAATGGTTTATAGGCTGCGCGCGCGAAGAGATTCGATTGCATCTTGCTCTCTCTCACTCTTGGTCGCGAGCGAGAGAGAAGTAATTTATACCTTGATTTATTACGATCGAAGATTTTGCGTGCCGGTGTAGAGAGAGACACGCACAAACACACGCGTGTACTTTGATTTGAGAAACAAGACGCTCGTGTATAGCTGATGTCGTTCTTTTGTATATTGCCTTTTTTTTTGTTCTTATTTTTCGATTCAATGTCTCGCGATATTACAATCGATGTATAATAACTCTGCCTGCCTATACGTGTATTATCATCATGCGAGAGAGGTGAAAAGCGTGAGAGAATAACGCGGGTTTTGACTAATCGATGTCGCGACGAGTCGTGCCTCATATATAATATAATATTGCGCGATCGAACGTCCGATTCCTATGATAGACATCTGCGTGTGGTGCTGTCTTGATTAATGCCCGCGACGTGGTAATTAGTGGTAGCTCATACACGCGCCGCCGTCTAATTGATAGATAAACGACGCAATTAAGAAAGTAAATCACGGCAACGGGAGATCCATCTCTTCTTTTTTAATTTTTTTTCATTCTTTTCATTCATTGTCACAATCCTTTTGTACGTTACATCGTTTAGCGAGAAGTCCCCCTTCGTATTACACCTACCCAATTTTCCCCGGATCATTTTTTATATCGAACTCTCGCGCGCGTGGACGCGGCGGCGACTTCTTCGTGTGACACAATTTTCAAAACACATATAATATTTTTCATTATTGCGCGTCACCTAACGCGCGCGCATAAATCATTTTTGTGTACGCGCGGTAGGAAAATAAAAACCGAAACTGCGAGTACTGGCGATGATGGAGGCCGCGCGCATATCGACGAGGGGGGTGGTTGTGTGCAAATACACGCACGCACGCATACGTGAATGCGTTACACGTGTGCAATTGCGAATACGAGTGCAGAGCGAGCGAGGGAGAGAGAGAGAGAAAATAAGGCTCGTAACACATACGGTAATAATGGCTGAGCGCCGATGATAAGTAACGTTTTACGGCTCTGATAGCAGTGCCAAATGGTCGCTCTTAAAACACCATTAAGAATACTAATCGCATAAAATAAGCCCGCAGCTCACCGGCCAGCACACACACGAGGAAAGGCACAATTTTTTAATACCTCGCGAGAGAGCTCGGAGAGCTTTATTATGCTTTTTTTTCGTTTCATTTCATTTCATTTCACAGCGTGAAAACACCGCGCAGTATTATACGTGTGATTATTTCTTAAACTTTTGCCTCGTATTCTCAAACGATATATAATTTATAATAAATAGCGTCGCGTACTCGATTTGCAACGTTTTCGCACAGACAAAAATCGTCTGGGTACACACTCGATTATTAACGAAAATACAAAATGCTAGAGACTTTATTGCTTAGCTTAATTTTTTCTTATAAGTGCACATGTCGAAAATTCGAAGAAATTCCAATGAAGCGTATTTATCGTAAACGCATACGCATGCTAACGGCCCGCGAGCAATTGGACTTGCAACCGATTTTTAATGCAGCTTAGCACATATTCTCGTACTTTAGAGAGAGAAAGGCTTTAATCGCGGCATCTCGTAATGATAGCCAAAACTTTTACGACTGCAACGACGATGCGACGACGACGCACCGTGGCAAAACATCTATTATCGGGCCTAAATCGTAAGTGCTTCAAAGACTATGTGTGTAGGTATATATATGCAACCAGTCGCACACACACGCATGTCTGCTGTACGTGTATGTGTATGTGTGTCTGTCTGTGTTATAATATGACGTTTTGTTGAAATGACGTCGAAGCCATTGCGAATACATGTATAGTCCGGGGCATTGGTCGAAGAGTCGTACGTATATAATAAGCAATATGCGAAATGCTTCCAGACACATTCCCATCGTGTCCGAAAGAGAGAGACAGCGAGAGCGAGAGATCGGTAAAAACCACTGCAACGGCTTATTACAGCGTCTGCAGTCAGTGTGTGTGTGTGCGCGCCACAAGAAGAAAATAATTCCGTTGTTGCACCCCCTACTCACGCGAACAACAACCTCACTCGTATTTATATATATAGATAATATAGTTGCAGTCGAGAGAGAAAAAAAGGAGATAAATTCGTGTCATTGGGAAGAAGAGCTCCTAATCTTCTAATGATACTTCGGTATGCCCTAGTCTCGCGAAAAAATCCACGCTCTGTATGTGTATCCCCACGCAGCACAAGAGAAAAGAAACTAAACAACAAGAGAGCTCGAGGTACAAGAGCGCAAAAAAAAGTTGCACAAACGTGTATAGGTATATGTAGAGAACGGAGAGAGAGAAAAAGAATACTCGGCTCACGCATGTGTATATGCGAATTGTAAGACAAAACATAGGCTCGAATGCATGGAAGGGCCTGCGATGGGTAAGGGAAAAATGATCGTACGTGTATTTGTGTATGTGTGTGTGAGAGAGAGAACGAGTGAAGATGCGAGAGACGAGTGTGTATGTGCAGTATACTTGGTGCGCGAAAGAGAGCGGAATTTCGGCTATTAAAGCCGGCATGGCCTATAAAATTCGTCTGCGAAAGTAGCATTATGTCTGAACTACACACCAGGCCAGGCGGGCCAACCACCGTTGCCCACCAAAGAATCAGCGCGCACACACGCGTTTATATATAAAGCTGCATTAAATCGTTGCTGTGCGGTTATGGCTCCTCGCTCTCCTCCTTCTCTCGCTCTCTTCTCCTCTCTTTTTCTCTCTCTCTCTCTCTCTCTCTCGATCTTTTTGCACATGTACAAACTTATATGTATATACATCTACTATTACTACAGGTGCTGCTGCAGCGATATGCGCTCGACTCGCGCGGATTTAAGGCCCTTTTTTGGCATATAATTTTCATGGCACTTTCGTTCCCGCGCGAGTCGAGCGCGCATCGGGCAGCAGCAGCCTCTTCATCGCGTATGCAATTTTTATTTACTTTGTTCTTGTCCTTTTTGCGTTTGCTCCTTTATATTTTTTCCTCCTTTCGCTCGCGTTCCTCTTTTTTTCACTTTCAAGAGGATGTGCAGCGTGTGCATTACCGATGCGCAGAGAACCGAAGCGAGCGAGCGAAGACCGGATTTTTATGATCGATCGCAGATTATGACAGACTTGCGGAGCGCTTGGCCGACGACGACGACGACGACGACGACGATGATGATGATGAACGTCAATTATAATTCCGTGCGCTGCTGCTGCTGCTGCTGACGCTACTCGTTTGGCTCGGCAAAATTTCAGTTTAAGAAGCGGATAACTATTTTATGATTTTTTTTATACCGCTGAAAATATTTTCGTAACGGCTCTCGGAGTGAATAAATTTAAAGCCCCGAGAGAGTGGGGTGAAAAAAATTGCATCGCAAAACACCTACGATCTTATATACATACGTATATAATAACGAAGAGAAGCCGCGCGCGAAGCAGCTAGCAGGATGATCGCGCGAAGGAGAAAGAGAGAGAACGAGAGAAAGCTGCAAAGTAGGCGTGGTGCTCAGGTTTATATACGCTTAAAGGTTGCAGCAGCGGCTCGCGGGCCCGCCACGGCCAATCAAGATCGCACGTGTATCCCTTTTATTTTTCGATACGTCGCCGCTCGCCGTCGAATCAAAAGAGCAATTCAATCCGAAGCAGGTGTATATTGTACTATATAGTATAGGTATGAACGAAGAAAAGAGAATCGAAAACGGAGGGCCGTATTCTCGATTAAGAACGAAAATGGTGGATTGAATGTGCGCGAGTGCAGACGAAGAAGACGAAAGTACATTTGTTTTTAAAAATATGTACCAAATTCCGCAGACAAATGCAGCTTTTAAGCGTACAAGCATAAACGGCGAATTATAGAAAAAAGAAGGAGAAAAAAATAAGAGAGAGAAGAGAAAGGAGCATATAAGAGCACATGTATAAGTACGCGAGAGGGAGATGGAGAAGACGTTTATTTACCCCGAAGATCATCCGTAACGCCTCGAGTTATACGCCAGAGAGCAAGAGACGCGTTTACGAGGTCTGCGGGCATGTGCACACGATGATCGTTCAGGACGAAAGACAAGAGGAGAGAGAGAGAGAGCGAGAGAGGATGAAAATCGCGAGATAGAGACGATGCACCAGCAGCGACACGAGAGATTTTGACTGTCTCTCTCTCGGCGTGTGTATAGAGAATCCCTCTGCCAAAATATCTTTCGCGCGCTCGTATAATACGCGCATACTTTAAAATGTCTTTCTCTCGATTCTTAATGGAAAGCTTTCGTTTTGCAAATATACGCACGCACGTATTATAGGTATGAGCACGAGTAAAAAAAGAAAGAAAAAAAGGAAGAAGTGAGGATGAGCATGATGAGGTTTTTCGTTGTCGTTTTTTTTTCGGTCATTTTACATAAGGGACTCGAGAACAGAGACGAGTGAGTGAGATGAGTATTTTTGAAAGCTTTTGTACGAAAGTCGTGCGTGGGTATATTTCTATATGCGCGCGGGTCTTACTTTGTTTGAGAACTCATTTTATTTTGCCTTATTCCAAAAAATCTTTCAACTTTTGGGGCCACCTGCACGAGCACGATTGGATAATTTTTTAAATTTTCAATGTTTTCTTCGCGCGTAATAGATAAAATTCCATTTTCTTACGAATAAGATCGATTCGTTTACAAACGCAGGCGAAGGAAAAAGTGACACATTTTTTAATATTAATCTGTGCACTCGGTGCAGCCGCAGCCAAGCCATATAAAGAAATATATCAGAAAGCCTCACGTGTGCACGTAATTGCGAAGAACAAGAGGCGGCGACGACGACAACGACGAGGCTGCCAATGCCTTTGGAATTTACACGTATTTATAATATAACTTGAATAAAAGAAAACATATAAACGTCAAATGTCGTTACGAAGTCGAAGAGAGACGGAGAGAGATGCCTAATTAAGCTGCTGAATAGAATCCAATTTGCGGATTGCCATTAAATGATATTTCACTTCTTCGGCTCCCTTCCCACTTTTCTCTTTTTCTCTCTCTCTTACTCTGTCGCATGCAGTCTGCATTTTCTCTCCCGCCACCTCAGCCTACATATGCCTTTTATTGTCACGTATATTTAGCGGCAGCAGCACGCCTGTCGCATTCCAAGTGCAGTGTGCAGAACTCTATACCTCTGCGAGTACAGTAAGCATGGCGCCTCTCTCCACTATCTCTCTTTTTCTTCTTCTCTCTCTCTCTCTCTACTACTCCACCTTCGTTCGCGCGAATGAAATAAACGGTAATAAAATAAACGTCGCGCGTAACTTTCGCGCGCGCGAAGCTTCCGACTTTCTTATCGGGATGAGAATAATCGAATTTGGAGAGAGAGAGAGAGAGAGAGGAGTGGCCGCCCCTCCGTGCTGCATGCACCGATGCATTTTTCATCGCGTCCTGCTGCTGCTGCACCATGTGAGTGATGGAACGGTCGTTTGCCTGTGTGTGTGTGTGTGTGTGTGTGTGTGTGCGTATGAAGAAAAAAAGCTCACTCGACTCTATACTACTATAAGACGTTCGGCAGATGCTGCCGCTCTTTACTGTGAAATCGACATTTCTCAAGCGTTTTTACGATGATTCGCGCGGGCACGCGTGTGCACACGAGGCTCCCATCTCTCTCTCTCACTTCTTCTTCGTTCTTTTTAACTTCTTTTTTTCTCGCTTCATCTTCGTTCTTTCTTCATTTCAGATGTCGAGGATTTTAATCGTTCTGCGAATTTTGCACTCTTCGGCGCAATGTTGCAGTTTATTATCGGCAATGCGCGGGGAATAGAGGCCCGCGAGAGAGTAACATATGGGGATTTTCTCTTTTTCTCCGTGTTAATTTATGATCCATGCAGCGCGAACTTTTTTTCGGCCTTTTCTCTTCTTTTTCAATAATTTATATGCAACGGAGAGTAGTGTGCTTTGTTGGTAATGTCATTGATATTAGACGAGAGGAACGTGCGTAAGCGCGGTGTTTACCGATCGCTATCCGAACGTGCAGGCAGAAAAACAGTTGGCTAGCGAGTACTAATGTACTATGTAAGTTCCAGACCTTTTAATTAATTTTTTTTTCTTTTGAAACAAAAAAAGTTACAACAAAATTGAATTGCAGCATTTCATTGACATTATTCACAACGTTGAAGGACGTGATCAGTATTGGAAAAAAAATAAAACAAATGAATAAGCAAATAGATAATGTAATTAAAGCGACAAGTCACGTTAAATCAACATGCATTTCGAACCTATGAGTAATAACGTAAAACAATTTATCGCTATCGCCTCGAAAGTTCGATACAACTAGTACATTTTTCCGCATTTTTTCGCTTTTTCTTTTCATACCATCGACCTGTGCGCGGCGCCGAATCGAACAGTCGCTAGCGAGGAGAGAGCGGGAAACATGAAATTATTGTCCCGATAGGTATGCGAGCAAGGATATTCAGGCACGCCAATAGATGCAACACATCGGATACAATTGTTGTTATGTGTACGTGTGTGTGCGACGCTTCTAAAAAGCCATTAAATTAATAATTTGTGGTCGACAGACGTACATAGCTCAATAATGTAGCGGGGCTCTCCTCGCCGTAGTCGCAGTCGTCGTCGACGTTCTAAAATCAGCGATGCAATCATTGTAATACGCTGAATTTTATTATACACGCCGTTCGACTGTGTATATCGGAGAGCCTAGTATGTGCGCCTATGGGTTTTGTTATTGTTGCTGTGTGCGCCTCTCGCTGCTGCACATACACACACACAAACATGCACACGTATAAATGCTTGGTACGAGTCGATTCTTACAGATAGGTTGCTCGCAGAGAGACGTGCCAATGTACGATTGTGCGCACCGAGCACGCAGGCCTCCATGCTAATTTACTGCTAATTGTATTCCTGCCGCACGAAGCGCAATGATGTCTTTGTAGCATCGTGTATATTATCTTTTATAGATAAAGTATAGAACGAATAATAATGCGCGCCACGCGGGAGAGGAAAATATGTTTCCGCGTATACGCGCGCGTCATCTCTTTCTTTCTTTCTCGCGGACAGCCGCGACGCGAAGAGTGAGAGAGTGAGAGAGAGCGAAAACGCATACAGTAGCCGCGACCGACATTTGCGAGTGCTCACGAGGAATTTCCGATTATCTTTTGGCCTGTAGTGATTTTTCTTTCAACCCGAGCAACGAAGCAGCCCCCCTATATATATTTAGTTACCATAGCAAAGTCGTGTGTATATACACGACTGTTTTGTCGTTAGACACCTTTGGCTTATCTCATCGAGCCGATCGCACACGCGGGGCTGGGGTAAAGGAAGGAAAAAAGAAAAGAAAGAAAGAGCGAAGGCGTTATAAAGTCATCGAGCCGCATACGTACATGGCTGACTCTCTGTGAACACATTTTTTTCTACTGGCATGAAAAATTTTATTAGAATTTTCGGGACTGTCAATCATCTTTTTCAGAGGCCCAAAATTGACATTACTCCGAAATTAATGTTTATCGCGAATATTTAATAAAATCTTGGCTTATTCCTAAGTAGACTTAGGAAAAAAGTGCTGTAGAGCTTTTTTACTGGAAATCAATATAATTTTTAGAAAAAAATACTCGAAAGTTCTGAGTACTTTGGGAGCTTGCTAATAGAGAGAAATATTCAACAAAAATTGAATCAAGTTCGACCTAGACTTTCTTACAATTCCTCCAAATTTTTTCGTAATGGACCTCTAAGTAAAAAAGATGTTATTTGCCGATTGACTTCGCATAGAATCGGTCATATACATTGCATATACACAATGCACACGAGGCTTTCTACAAAATTATACACATCACGTGCCCTCCTCGCGAGCACAGCACGAGCGAATTGTGGAACGGAGCCGAGTAGCCGAGCTCAAGAGGTGAAACTGCACACAGTGTGCATGTATCCATGTGTGTGTGTGTGTGTGTGTGTGTGTGTGTGTATGTGTACGTTGGTTCGCTCACACCAACGACCGACACACGAGGTAGGGGAGAGAATATACGCCATGACTCGCTGACGTGCTAAGTATAAGCGAGCGAGCGCGACCAAGTATATATCCAGGCTATAGCTATGGCTGCACACTCGCTCGCTTTTCCTTTATATTAATTAAATATCTATTTCTAGATGTAATTAAATATATTAGGCTAATTGTAGCGTAATGGTTTTTGGCGCGGGCGTTAATTTATACGCGACGCGTATAATTTTAATGAATAATTAGTCGAAATTCCGCAACGTCGACGATGCAGCTGGCAGTGTCCGAGCATGCATACCGTTTCTATATTATTATATCGATAAGATACCGCGATGAGCTTTTCTTTATTTTTTTAATGCACTTTTAATGCAGTATCGTTAAATGTCATCGACAAAAAATTTTTTAGTAGAAAATAAATGAAAATAAACTGCAATACTTGTTTTTAGAAAAAAAAGGCACGTATGCGCGCGCAGTTGTACGCGATTCAAAAGTTTCATATATTGCATGTTATAATCAGAAATGAGCATGTATTTACTAATTGCATATTTTATCTACACGTATACCACGGCACGCATTGCTTGCATCGAGTAATTACATATAAGTAACGTAGAAAAAAAAAACAAAACAACAACTGCTGTATAACCCATTTTTCGAGCGTAAATAGATTATCCTCCTTTCTCGCTCGGGCATCATGATTCATGAAAACGAAGCTCGAGTGCATCAATTTTCCGAGAATTAATGACTTTTCGTCGCCTGCACACACACACACACCCATTTATAAATGTACATAATGGGTGCGCGCCGCACACGGCCGATTATCAGAGTTTTTGTCGCGCACATAATGCTCGCACATATTACGTATATAGCAAAAGATATAGTCGCGCGATGCGCGCCTCTTTTTTCTTTTCTTTTTTTTTATTGCACCTTTATTGCGTTCGGCTGACAAATATTATTACACACTATACGTGTGCTTGGGTTGAACCCGCAATCGCGATGTACTCGTTGTGCCCAAGTGACGGTGGCAGCAAGTTTGCGCAACGATGAAATATTTTGCAATTTTTTTGCGAGCCGAGTGTCGTGAATTTTTATTTATGCAGATCGATCGATTTCGAAGAAACTCGCGCGCGCGCGTATACATACATATGAAAGCTCTCCTGCCTCCCTCCTTTCTCCCTCCTCCGTTTGAGAGTACAATATTCGATCTGCATGCATACACGCGTAGTTCCATGTATTATTATATATTTTAGCGCTTATAAAGATTGGAATAAAATTGCAGCTCTGGCTCGCGCGAGCCGTTGCATTAAAATATAGTCACGGAATAGAGGCCTTGGCTAGGATCGTAAAAATGTATAATTGCGTCGATTGCGGCAAGTCTTTATCTATAGGTACGCCGAACACACGCGTACAAACGTACACACACACACACACACACACACACACACACACACACACACACACACACACACACATCTACGTAGTGTACCTGTGTGCCTTATGCAGACTGCATTTAATGATACGATACAATAACACTGGCGCACGGCGCGGCATTATGACACTTGCGCCGATCGTTTATGTCTCGAGTTATTAGAATATATATCGAGCGTCGAATCGCTTGACTGTATAGTATACGGTGAGTCGGGTGCTTACGCAAATAAAAAAAAAAACAACAGGTGAATAAACAAACACCCGTTATGGAAAAAGTATCCATACGTATCGAAACACCTTTATGAATTCGTCCGCGGATTTTATCGATTCGAGTTTCGTAAAAATTTATACACGCGAGAATTGATATTTCGAAGTTGAATAATAATACACGAGGTGTATCGCTAGAATGCGTAACAGTGCAGAGTGAAACAGATAGTCGGCGCACATACAAAACGAGCATTAATGTTTCCTTCTTTTTTTTTTTTAACAAGTCGTAGAAAATAGTGCACACTATACACGTTTTCGAATCACTTTTATCGCACGCGCCTCAAAAAGTGCATGTGCATATAAACGCGCGTGCGGCAATACGTATACATCGAGTCAGTGAACTTTCTTTGGGCGTACGCGTAAAATCGAATAAAAAATCGTCTGTGCGGAGTTTTCGCTCCGGAACTTTCTCACGCGGTGTACAGACACACACACAACAACGGGTGAGATTCAATACGCATATTTTGTCCGCGCAGATAGGATTGTTTCTATTTGCGCTGCGATCGATTCTCCCACACGAGTGAGTAGTAGTAGTAGTCGTTTAGGCGGGGAAATTCTTGTCTCGGCGATTCGCGAGCGAGCATAGAGCTGTGCGCGAGTAGGTACTATACACATAGCACAAACGCTAATCGGCGCTAATTTTCTGTCGTACATTGCCGCCACCGGCGTTTTTCGCACTGGAACTACTGCTGCTGCCGCTGCCGCTGCTACGCGGCTGTACGACTATCGCGCAACACAATATACAAAAGGCTATTGACACATTGAAGCATTTTTAGTCCACGGGCAATAAACAATGTATATAAATGCCGTATATATTTATATCTATATGTATGCCACTGGATATGCCGGACACAATTGCTATACGTACGCGATATCCTGCGAGCGGCGACAACGAGCGCCATTATAATTTCTTTTTTTTTGCAGGTATTTAATTGCAGTATAATAATCGTGAGCCGAGTGTAATTGTATTGTGTTATACGTGCATGTGCCAATAGAATCGCTCGATACACATAAATCCAGGACAAGGCAACTATACATAAGACCGATTATCAATCGCGCGCTTATGTTTTTACGTCTTTATCATCACAAAGAAACCGCGATAGCACGTGTATGAGCTTTCAAAACGCCTATACATACACTGATAGAAAAAAAAAAGCTACTGCCAAGAATCGACTTGCTCCGCAGTGCGAGGAATGAAAATAATCTCGAGGAATCGCAGAATCGTGCGTCGAGCTCGAGTGAAATATTTCTCGACCTTTTCAGGTGGACAAAGGAGCGCAGTCCGTTAGCGGAATCGAAATATATGCACATAACGTATGTATCGGCAAACAAAAAGAAAAAAAGCCAAGAGACCCGAGTTTGCTCATAATATAATATTCAGGCTCGCGCGATAATTCATCGAAACGAACGGGGCAACATCGATGTGAAATCGCTCGAAACAGGACATCGACGACGAGCACAGATCGCGAGAAACAGCCGTGTCCACAACGACGGCGACGACGACGACGATGATATTTGCGCTGCGACGTGCGCGTGTGTATATATACAGATCGGTACGGTGTTAAAGTAACGCGTCGGTGCGAACGAAATCTCATCATTCTATATACATATATAAATGTGCGAGCGTGTGTCGGTTCTTTAATTAACGAGGGCGGAAGTGAAATTCCCATGCGTGTGGTGTGTCCGAAAAACGAGCGAGACAGAGACAGATGAAATTTCCTACTTTGTCGCACGCGCGCGCACCCAAAGAGCTCGTGTCAAACAAGTGTCGTATTTATAACTCATGTTTATCGTACGGATGACGGATCGTTTTTCGATTCAAAGTTGAACAAAAAAAACGCAATGATTATTTTCCAATCGAACAATATCGAAAGAGATTACGCTTGTACTACTCGTCGTAAAAATAAATTACGACCGATCTCCGCACGTGCGAACGAGCGTAATACACGTAACATCGTGAAGTGTTCCGCGAAACGAGTCGACTAATTTATTTTGATTTCGCGTTCGATTGGCTACCGATCGCGTCGTTACCTTTGTACTTTTGCGCGATTCTCAAGTGTTTCATACGAGACCACCCACGACTCTGTATACTGGATCGCGCAGTTTTCCCCGATGTTCTCGGTACGTACAAAGGAAAGTACGAACATTATCGGCTATCAAAACATTGGCAGATGATTTTATAACACTTGTCTCGCAAGCGAGCTAATAGCCACGCGTACGAGTCCGGATTTTTCGCTCGAAATAAAAAAGGGAATAATACACTCGTAGCCCCGTCGCACGCGCTAAATCAAAGACAAGAGGAGGCATCTTGCGATCGAATTCCAGGTATATATTTCTCCGCGCAGCCGCGATATACTTTGAGCAAACACACTCGAGGGTTCTCCGCGGCCAAAAGGCGGCAAAGTGTGTAAGGTTAAAAAGAGCAGAGCAGCGCAGCGCGCGCCCAGCTCAAGGAAACCAGGAATACATTATGTTTAATGAATATATAGACACGCGTAGACAGAGACGAGACGACTCGATAAATTAAGCGCGCGGCGACCAATCGAAGGAGGTTAATGCGAAGAAAAACGAGAAATCGGCGATATTTGACTTTCGCAAGCTGCCGGTACGGTGGACCCCCTCGAGTAAACGTGCGGCACTTGTGAGATCGGTTGTGCTGCTGCACTTTGCCTCGTGCTGAACAGGTTTTTCATTGATACGCGCCGATGTGGTGCCTCACGCTTCGTGATCGTTCACTGCATTATTGCAATTTATTGTGCTCAAAGCCCGGATAAGAGCCATTACGTAATGCGGCCCCGTTTAATTGATAAAACAGATCGATTAAAATTACGATTGCTTATAGTTTTCAACGTGAGCCATGCGATTATTGCATTTACTCTGAAATGATTCGGAATGCATTGCGAGTCGTAAATTTCAACGCTAACGCTAATTCGACTGCGCAATTGGATAATAATGTTTATACGAAGTCGGTAATAAAAGCGTCTATTGAGTTATACGATCGTCTATGCTATACAAAGTAACCCAAGCAGCCAAGAGAACTGTCTAGGCCTGCATGTGACAATCACGTTGCGCACGCTTTTATATTATTATTATGCATAGCTAAACAATCGCCGCCGTCCATTAATCGTTTTTTTTTTTTTGCAAACCTCGATTACATTTCGTCTATTATTCGCAGCTCGAGTATTGTATACACGATATTCGCATTACGTATTCGTCAGGTAATTGCGAGTGGATCATTTTCGCGATAGAGAGAGAAAAAATAATAATAAAGAATTCTCAAGATCGCGTTCATACAAAGATGAGCCACGATACGTTGCAGATGCATCGTGGAATTTTTTGTGCCTCTCGTCGCGGATTATATATTTGCTAAGCCGCACCGAGAATGGCCAATAATTGAGTCAATTCTATATATTGTATGCACAAACTTGCGCGCGCAGCGTCTGGCTTTTTTTCATTCGTTTTACGATATGCCAAGCTCGGGACTGTAAGCAGCAGAAGAATAATATACAATATATTACAAGCCGTCGAAGCACAGATCTCAGGCTCTAATTTTCTCTCGGGGGCCGGAGGAAAAATTTATTAAATGCCTGCTCATGCACGCAAGTGCACGAGTGTATACAGTTTATAAACTGCACAGAGCCAATTGTGCGCGCACTGCACTGCAGTCGGTTATACGAGCAAACATGGTATTTAATCGCTTTAACATTCCTCCTCTCTCTCTCTCTCTCGCATTCGTCGATGTATACGAAACGAGCTACTAATTCGCGTTATATAGTTGCCTCGAACTATCGATCGAAGCGAGGCACGGAGATGCAATTTTTTTACTCATCTTGCTGGAGCTGCAAAAATGTAATTGCGGATAATTGATTGTTATCGCGATATCATGACAAGTGTCCACGCGTGTATCATATAAATACATACGTGGTGTATTTAGGCACGTATGCATTCACGCTTGCACATCTGCGATGATCGCTATATACCTACAATAATATGTATAATAATAACGTTGAGTAGGTCGGGGACTTTTTGTGCTTTTCCGCTGCTGCTGTGCGCAGCCGCAGTTCTCCTATATACACACGGGCGACTAGAGCTTGAGTGAGAGACGAGGCGCATTTATTTTAAGCTCTCTCTCTCGCTCTCGCGCGTGCGGAGTTACAATTGCGCGCAGACATCCCTATTACTCGGGAGAGAGGCCGCGATGCTGCTGCTGATGCCGTCGTTTGTGCCTTTTGTGTTATAGTCTCTATGATGGGAGTGATATAACTCATCGTTACAGACTGGTATTATTAGATTATATTACATTTTATTTATATAATATTGAGTTTGACGCGGACTCGTTGAAACGCCCCACGTGCTCAAGTCTCTCTCGCGCTCCTGTGCCGAGTTCTCGGTATAGATCGATCGTATAACGAAAAGAGCCACACAGTATTGTATCGGGTAATTGAACTTTTAATTGCAAGTTGCATCGTGTCGATTCTTCGCAAGCCAAGCGTTTATCAACGTGTCGAATCGCGAGGCAAATAACGCAAGAAATGAAATGGCGCGTCAAGTAGTAGTAGTAGAGGAAAAAAAAAACAAAGCATCGCTACAGTAATATATATCCCATCCCAAGTATGCGCGTGAATGTACGTACACCTCGTACTATATACAATATATAAACAGCGTGCGCAAGGTGTGCAGTACGGCGAGCTCCATAGCTGCCTCGTGTATAGTGCAGCTTTCGACGCGCGCAGGCGCTGCTTTTTTGCCCATTGTGATTTCTCGTTGTGTATAGGTATACTACTTATGCTGCAGAGGGAGATATAAAAGCCGTGGGTGCACGATAAAAAAAAACTCCATATTCATACAGGCTATACGTGTTATTATAGGCGCTGCACAATCCGAGAGTGGTGCCCGCGCGAACGAACGAACGAGTGTTATAATACGCGTGGTATATATATTCGTGATACATACACCTATAATATAAAAGATAGGCGTGGTCGCGGCTCGACTTGATATTCGCTCGAGGGAGAGAAAGAGAGAGAGAGAAACGGGCGGTAACGTCCAATCCTGAGCGTCGCGCGACACCTCCTACTTTTTATCATCGTCGTTGTTCGTATATATATATGTGCTATATAGTCGTCGTCTCGCGCGCGCGCGCGCACATACACACACATGCACAACCGGACCGTCTCTCTCTTGCTCGCATGAGCCTATACAGTACTGTGCGTATAGCATAATATACCTGTATACGAAGACTGGGCTCGAGTCGAACCGATGCAAATGTCGCGTGTACAACACGCGATATAATAAGTCCACCTTTGGGCCTGCGGGGGGATGCGCATTCAATGATTTTATTACGAGTGGAACCTTTTTTATATGCTGTACACTACGAGCTAACCGATTTTTATCGGCGTACGCACACGATCGAAAGATCGGGGTATGCCAACGAGTTTGCATATCGATGAAAAAAAATCCTTAAATCATCAACAAATTTACACGAGCTGTGTTGTAACAAAAACACAGTTGGACTGCTGGCACTTGGATGCCGGGACAAAAAAAAACAAATAGAGCTCGTCGCGCTCCTACACACAACACGCGTGTGCATGCGCTCTCTGAAATAATGAGATATACTTTTTACCGCAAAGCCAGCGAATGGCCTGGCCAGCCGTGTAATCGAGTCGTGCACCTCGAATTGCATTTGCGTATATATAATATATAACATATAAAGTCGACCTGGTGTGTAGCTGCTGGCAAAATCGATTTCCAGACGTGTACACGAGCTAAGAAAAAGCTTCGTCTCATCCCCCTCTTAGTGCGGCGGCGACCGACCGTTCGTGGGTCATTTTATTATCTCGCGCCGCGAGAGGGTGCATTAACGACATAATTAAAATGCGAGCGTGCAGCTATATACGTGTTGTGTGCGTGAAATGAAATAAAAAGGTCGCCCCGTGCAGTTATAAGCACGGCTATAATATATATAACACATATACATACGTGACCGTGCACGCGGCATGCGGTATGTATAATACGTGCACAGTGCGTATAATCCGAGCGTGTTTGCATTCGCGCGCACCTTTCGAAGATAAAGCCAGAGTATGTGAGAGAGAGAGAGATGGTCACTTTATGCAGAAAAAAAGGAGGCACGTGTGTGCGTGTATCGTATTTACACACATACACAGAGAGAGAGAGAGAGACGAAGAGTCCGAGTTTCTCCAGAATACACCGCAAAAGGCTTGGCTGGCCTGGCGAAGAAGGCGCGTCACTGCTGCTGCTGCTGATGCAGTGCAAAAGTCGGCTCGGGCGTTCCAGCGCGCCACGCCACGCTCTCCCATTCAGGAAATTAGCTCCGAAATCTAATTACGAAATTTTTATAGGGCCATCGTAAAAAAACCGAGGGACGACGACGACGACGACGACCAAAAGAGAGAAGGACTCCGAGCGAGAGACAGAGAGTGAAAAGAAAGACGATATAATATAGAAAGAGAGAAAGAAAGTTGGGACTGCATGTGATGCGCGCGAACGAGCTTGATTGACCAATTATATATATAGCATCGGCCAAAAAGAGAGAGAGAAAGAGGAGGGAGTGTATAATGTATATAAGAAGGACCCCAAAACAGACCCTATGGCGCAGAGGATATATGCGTGCCCGAGCGAGCCCCGAATATCACCGAGTAGTATTATGTGTACGAATGTGTGTAGGTATATAAAAAATCAGAAAAAAAGGGAGGGAATTATTGCATTGACCGTCGGTGAACCGAGGAGAGGTACTCTCGTAGCTTATTACACCTGTCTTTCGTGACCGATCGTCCAATCTCTCGATATTATTTTTTCATTTTTTTTTTTTTAGATATTACATTTCGTGGCCTTGTCGAGAAAGAAACAAATGATAATAATGAAAAAAAAAGAAGAAGATATTACGAGAAACGTATATTGAGGCTCTGCGGTGTGCAGCGAATTCGCGCCGAGAGAGAGAGAGACAGAGAAAGAGATATAGCGCGTCGTGTGTAATCGGTCCCTCCACTCTTTTCATGCCCCGATGTATATCTTTTTCTACGATTCTCCGGTAGTTATGCAGGCAGTTGTGCAGCGTATTGTATTCTTTCGTAGCCGTGTGATTTCTTAAAATGAAAAAGTATAAAAAAAATAAACAAGTGCCGTGCGCACGAGATGCAGTTGTGAAGTCACACGTCGTTCGAAATATTTTTATTTCGCTTTATCTTTTGTATAAAAAAAATCACTGACGCATGCCGATCAAACATTATAATACGTGTGCGTCGAACGCGCATATTCAAAAAGTCTCTGACTAATTGTCGTGCAGAAATGACGCGCGCGCACGGCCATTTGATACGTGCAGTTTTATAAAAACCGTTAAAGCTTACTCATATCTCGTATACGTACATTATTACGAATATAGCGCCTGCGCGTTTTGCAACATTTCTTTTGTATAAAACAACACGCGTTCTAACACACATGCATTCGATGTATTGGTTAATAATATCAATGTGTGTATAGACGCGCAAGTCTTGCAGGCAAAAACGCACACGGTGTCAACTGCGGCGGCGGCGTCTCAGCTGGCTCTCGAGTTTTACTTGTGCCGAGCAGCGCATGTGAGCTAATAGTTCGTATTTATGCACTTGCGTGTATTGTCGCGTGGCTCATTACACACATACACGCACACGCGTATGGACTATATAATACTGTAAACGCGACTCGAACGGACACACACGTGCAACCAAGTCGAGTCTCGAGTGGCAGTGTATACGAACGTTTCCCTCGCGCGCGTTCGCCTCATTGCACCCGTGCACGTTGATGCAGCTCCGCGCGCACAGCTGCGCACGAGCTGTATTATACTCGAGCTGCGTTTCTGTTGTTACGTGTTAAGTTGCGTTGCATGATGCGTACGGATATGATATACGCACGCTCTAAATTATTCAATTTTTAGATATAAAAAAAATATGAAATTTCCTCTCTATCTCTTTCTTATTCTCCTTCACGCTCCGTATGCGCACGTAAGCGCGAGCAATTTTATTCCTTACCTCTTTTTCTTTCTTTTTATAATAATTCACGGGCATGCTTGGAAAAATAAGGAGCGCTGCTGCTTGGATGCCGAGAAATGACGACCGTGATACACTCTGTACGCGCAGTTCTTTTTGTGTGCGTGACCATTTGGATAAGTTATCCCAATAGAGCGTCGTTGAAAAATGGTGCCATCTTCTTGATAAAAATTTTAAGCCTTTATTTTTCATTAGATTACATCGCCGTGATTATGTATTTATCAGATTCCTCGAGCTTTTTGAGAAAAGAATTTTAAACGAGTTGAAAATTGACTTACAAAAAAAATCGATTAACGACGCCGATATCTTCTCTGCGTCGCGCTCAACAAATTCCTCGCAATTATTCCCCAGCTTTATAATAATGATCGACCGACGAGCTCGTCTATTGGCGTATAAGACGTTTCAAAAGCTTTATCTGATGCAATGTACAATTCATTCAATTGTATTCGACAGAGAGAGAAAAAAAACAATGAGTCTATAAAAAGGAATCGCTCCATATCTTCTTGCTAGGCGAGCAAAACTATTACGACTATTATTACACGGCGTTGAAAGAAAGAAAGAGAGAGAGAGAGAGAGAAAGACAGGACGGAGCAGCGCGTCGAGGCATCATCGGAATTATCAAAGCGTAAAAGATGAGCGCCGAGCTGCGGCTCGGGATAGTAGGAAGGCTGCGAGCGGGGTTCTCTCTGCGCTGCGCTGCACGGCGCACGGCACACGGCGTCGGTGGTGATCAGCATAATAGATAAGCAGCATAGCAGCCTCGCAGCAGTGCGGCGCAGCGGTGGCTTTAACGCGCATGCGATCCGCGCCGCGGCACGACGACGACGAAGAGGGATTGGCCGAGAGCAGCCGGAAAATACCCGCCTCCTGCGAGAGAGCGAGCGCGAGGCTCCGAAGAGAGAGTGAGGAGTACCCCTCTCCGCATGCGCTTCATGCACTTTGATACGTACGAGTGTGTGTGTGCGAGTATGCATACATAGATAGATTCCAGTCCGCGATCGCCTCTGGGACGATTTCTTCGGACGACGACGACGACAAACGTTGTTTATACGTTTGTTCAATCGCTTAACGATCGGTAAATCGATGACGATCGTCATTGCATAGAGAAAAAAGCTCTATACATGTTTTTCTCTCCGATGCATCGAAATTATAATTTATCATCATCCGTGTCAAGTGCACACATCATTCGCGAGAAGAGAGCAATCAGCTAATAGCGCACAAACACACACAGCTCGTCGTATGCGCAGAAAAAGGCGTGTAAATGCGTGTGTCGTATTATTGCAATGTATCCAGCACGGACAGCTGTTCACACCGTGTGCACGTGAGACTCGTATCCCAAAGCTCTCGTGCATCCACGCGCACGCATACAAATGTGGAAAAAGAGTTATGAAAGCTGCTGTTACTCGCTCGTCTCTCACGGCATTTTTCCGTACTTTTATAATATCGACACCGATTTTTCTCTCTCTCTCTCGCTCGTGGTCAAGTTCACTTTTGACGCCTCGCGGGGCAAATTTTGACGAGAGAGATAGAGAGCTTAACCGAAATTTCATCGCGTTTTATAAATATAACTCTCTCGGCTGCCGAAGGCACGCACGTCCCAGACACAGATGAACCGCTTGAATATAGATCCCGCATTGTTATTGTTGGCGAGCGCGCTATTTTTCATCACTCTAAATGCTCTCGCGCTCACGCACCGCCTACGCGCGTATTACAACATTAATATTTTGTTTCGTGTCGAGCCTCTGCGTACGCTCACATTACTCGGCAGTGATTCCGATAGAAAAAAGCCCCTCGCGCGAGCTTGAATCACAAATAGTTTTCGAATGAAAAACCATGGCATCGCATCGTTATCGCGGCGCTTCGACAAATTCATACTTATAATAATCGCGCGCACGACGTAGACACATAATATCGCGCACATACCGCGTATAGTAATATGAAAAAAAAAAGATTATTATTTCCTGTCAAACAAGCTATATCAAATAATTGTGCACAGGAAGTGTTATAGGTAAGAAAAAAAAAGGAAAAATAAAAAATGATGAAAAAAAAAACTAAATAACTCGACACAACAACGACACGTTTTATTACTTATGTAACGCATTATCCCATACGTGACACAACTCCTTAACGACGTTATACTATACACTCCCGCCCATCATTACACACACAAATACAGGCAGGTATCCGCGAGTTTATTAACAGAGACAGAGAAGGAGTATAATAATATGTGCTTTTTCAAATCGATAAATTCTTCTCTCTCTCACGGGGACTTTATTTTGTTCATTACGGCGATTCCGAGTATAGGCGGCGCGACTAGTCAGCGCAGTTTAGAGTCAAGATAACATTTTTCTTCTGGAATAGTGGTATATAAGAGTGAGAGAGAGAAAGAGAGAGAAAACCATGCGGTACCTCTCGGAGTGCAAATATTTGACTATATTCATCCTCTCGCATATATCGGCGCGTCAACGTCGTAGCTATATACATATGATGTGTATAATATAAGAGTTGTATCTATCTATTAGCATCGGCCAATATTCATAACGCACATATAGTAGAGTCGATTCGCCGTACGATATGTAAAGCTTCGAGCCGGATTGCGTCAGTGGCACAAGCATATGCTGCGCTGAGAGCTGCTCACAGAGAGTCGTCTCTTTTATTAATCTTTCATGATGATATTTAAAAAAATATCTTGCCTGCGCGCCAGCCGCTAATTGATAATATTAACTTAGTGTACAACTACTAATAATTCCTTCTTCTTCTTCTTCTTCTCTTTTTTTCTCGCTAAACGTTAATTCAGCGCCTCTCCGAGATAATTGAATTTTCAAAGACGCTATGTGCATTTTGTTGAAAATAAGAAAATAACAAAAAATCAATTCAGCCTCATTCTCTCGATTCATTATAAATACTACTGCTTGTCGCGCGCGTCTCAAAACGGTGTATTATTATCCGCATTGCGCGCACGCATCGATGAACCTTTGACAAAATGACAAAAGAGGTTAACGCGTCCGCCTATCATGCAAATCTTTATATTACTTATACATTAAGATGTGATTGTCGTTTATGCCGAGAGAAGAAGACGACGACGACGAAGAAGAAGAACCACAGAGGAGTAGCAGCAGCGGAATCTTCCGAGAAATCGGCGGAGACACAATGACTTTGCGCGTGTGTATAAGAGACATCTTCGCGCACAAGCACACACACACACACACACGCGCGCGCGCGCGCCTCGGGAAATAAGGACACACGCGGTCCAAAAATACTGAGCATTCATTTAAAAATAATATATTCTTCGGAGAGAGATTAAAAGTATCTGCTCTACCCAGGGTTCACATTGGCAGAAAAGAGATGTAGTAGGCGAGGAGAGGGAGAGAGAGAGAGGAGAGAATATTTCGCTAAAAGTATTATTTATGTATAATATTGACGACTAATATACCGATCTTTACTCATGCAGACACGTACGGTTTCGTGGAAAATTTACGGCTTGTTCAATGACCGGCGCATTATATTTATATCATAGGTCAAAGGTGTATAAAGCCACTACTACGGAAAATACACTATGTTTATGTGTGTATGTGTGTGAAACTACATGACCACCAAGGTCTAAAACGACAAATTTTTGTTTATCTTTTACGACGTTGATCATCGCTCGCGTATACGCGTATATTAGTTCGCGTTCGTTATATATATTTTATGCTATACGAGTGTGTGCGCGAGTGCGGGTACTCTCATTGAATAATTATGCACTTCCACTGGAGCCCCCGCGCGCGACGAGTCACGAGCACGCCGAGCAGCACATTCGGTGTGCAGGGATTATTAAGAAAAAAGAGGTGTATATTATATATATGTGGTGTTATTATTTGATATAAATATCAACGATAATTTGCGAGATAAAGCAAAGAAAAAAAAAACAACACGAAACGGAAAAATAATGCTCGCGATCGCAATCTCTGTTTCAACGCGTGTATATAAATGTGTAATATATATCGCGGATTTCTTTCCCTCGGCGTGATATATATAATATGGAAGGCAGACAGACAAACACACACACATACACACACACACAAACGAAGGATAATCAAACAAGGAAACAGTGAGAAGTGAATTATTCGAGAATTTAATTACTATAATTTAAGCTCGTATGCGCACGCCTGCTCGTGCACAATTTTTACAATATATTTTTCAAATTAAAGAATGGAGAAAAAACACTCGCACTCGCACGGCTGTATACATACCCAATGCACACTGTACAATACCTGTCGTCTCTCGCGCGCGGTTTATACAGAGTAAGGACTTTAGCGCACGGACTTTGGAATGATACTGCTCTCGCGGGGGCAATTACGGCATTAATATTAATACCGAAAAAGTACGAAAAAAACAACAACAACAGCAGCAACGAACCGCGAGTCACGCAATCGAGATCGAGCTGGCTCTTTGGCAAGTGCAGCAGCAAATATAATTTTGATTATTTTTAAATCGCAGCAATGAAATAAGACCCGCGCGCGCGCGAGCGATCTCTTTGCCGCTGCTGTACATAAACGCGTATACACATTCGCATAAGACAAGCGAGTAAATAGCATATCATTATTTAACCGGTTAACTTTTAGCCTGCATACACACACGCATGAAAATTTAATAGTTTTCGCATCAACTTGTATGTAATGATACGATATATATATCCACGCGTCGAGTGTATACCTATGTACGTATAATATATATCCGTAACAACGGCAGCAATGGAGGCATTTATAATATATTAAATCTTTTGCATATTAAAAGTCTGTCTCTCTCTCGTGAATGTATGTGTATCCCTTGAAATCGATAATGTATATCGCACGCAACGCATCGATATGCATATGAGATATATGTATAAAATCGTGTGTGGAAAGAGAGAAAGCGAGCGAGGGGCAAGAGCGAGCGCAATTAGTCGCAATTAAGCTTTGGCGAATGATAAAGGTGCTCACATACGTATGCGGGGAGAGGCTTCCTGCCAATTGCCTGCTCACACGTATGTATATAATACTACACAACATGTATCTGTGTGTGGGTATATACACGGTAGCAGCAGCGTCGTCGCCACTATATACCGCCGCCGCCGCCGCGAACGTCTAATTTGATCGGCAGCAACGCGCATCGCGTGCAAAAAGCATCACTCGAGACCTCGGAGCGTTAAGAGAGAGAGAGAGAAGACGAAGAGAAGAAGACGAAGTGAGAGAGAGAGAAAAGAGATATGGAAAAGAAGAAGAAGAGTAACGGGCTCGCGGCCTGAAGAATGTGTGTGGCTATGCGCGCATAGCGATGATGATGCACAACTGCATACTAGCACTGCAGCAGCAGCAGCACATACTAGAAGCAACCATTATAATATGTATTCGCGAGACCGTTGATATGACCCTTTCGCCAATGTACATTTACACACTCGCACATACATACATGTATAACGTCGTTGCACGCGAGCAGCGAGTCCGAATCGTTGGTAATCGATCATATTTATCCTTGCGCCTCGTGTATAATATCGGCAACAATTTATCGATTATTGCTTATTCAAGCCTTTTCAATATACTCGTTCCTTGCGTGCTTCGATTTAAGCCGAGATTGTCGCATTTAATGGAATAAAACAAATAATTCAATTTAATTTTTTTTTTTCAATTACTCGCGGCAAAAGCAAACATCGCGCGTCAGTATTTTTCGGCTTTCCTGACCATATACCCAAAGCACGCAAGTTCCCCTGAGATGTATCGACGCGTTATATATAGTTCAACGCGTAATGTATGCAGGAGGCGCGAGAAAACAAGTTCTGCGAATCGTTCATCGATAATACCTGAACACGAGTTCTTGGTGTGTGTCACGTATGTGTTTACTTACGCGAAAAACAGTAGTATACGTGTTGGAAGCGCACGACGACGACAAGTCGCTCAATTAATACCCTTTAGTATAAAATATGGATACATAATGGATATGCAGATGACCCCCGCCGCTCTCGCGTCTCTCCCTCTCTTTCTCTCTCAGTTTTTGCGAGATCCTACGTAGCTCACCTCGTGCTGCGCGTGAGAAGAGCAAAGACGCTTCCTGTATTATATTCTTATACATCCTGAGAGAGAATAAAAGCTCACCCATATAGACGCATATAGACACACCACGCGTTTGCCATGGCATTTGCGATTTCTTCGCAACGAGGTGCCAAGTGCTTTTGCATTAAGAGACTCGAGGACTTCGAGACTATACTTTTATAAGATTATAAAATACGTATGAACTTTTTGCGGACGCACATTCAATTATAGTTTAATCGACTCGAAAAGTCAAAGACGGACGAAATCGAGTCTTTATTTGTATTGCATTATAGACGTGACGCGATCGTCGACGTCAAAACAAAACAATAATGATAATAAATGTTATACTGTGACAGTTCTGTTGCACTCACCATTGGACTCTCGGAGCTGTGACGGGTCGTGGCGCTGCTGCCACCGGCACCACCCGCGCTGGCGACGACCGGGCCCTGAGCACCACCACCCGAGCCGCCGCCGTGATGCAACGACGAGGCGTGATGATGGGTGCCGCCGTTGTTGCTGCCACCGCCAGCGCCGCCACCGCTGGCGTTGTTGCTGCCGCCGCCGCTATTGTGATGGCCGGCGAGACTGTGCAGGGCCGCCGAGGCCCGGCTCAGATGATGATGATGCAGATGCAGATTGTGATGGGAGTGACGCGCGGCGAGCTGGGCCACGTCCGCGGCGGTCACCCCGACGACCGACTGCATCGCGTCCTGCTGCTGGTACTCGTCCAGCATTTCCATCGCGTACGACGGCACCGGGTCTTTGTTCTTGATGCGAATCTTGGCGGCTTTTTGGGGCACACGGCAGACAGAAGGGGCTAAACACAGTCCAGTCTCGCACTCGTTTTACGCACTTTATTACGTTCTTCCTTTTTCCGTTCGAAGTTGGGAAGGACACACGACCGAACGGTCGATCGCGCGCGATGGCACTCAAACACAATCGATGATTCGAATCGAAAAAGGAACTTATTCGAAGCTTGGAACAATTGGATGACGACGATGCACTATCGAGTGATCGTCAAGAGAGAAGTAGCTTGACTGCGACACACGTTCAATCGTTTGATCGGGTTTATCTTGTTTTTGTCTCGCACACAAGCAGCACACGTGGGGGTAAAAACGTCAGTAGCACCAATACGCACAACAATCATAAAAACATGTAGCACTGTTCATAGTCCTCCGAGTTTGATGATGCCGTGTTTTATTTTGATATAATAATAACAACGCATGTCAGCCGGTGCGTGTCACTTTGAAGCTCTCGGATCTCGTAATATTGTCACTTGCCATGGGTAGTATAAAATATATTATAATATTGCACTCGGATTTTTCATTGGAGGCTTCTTCCAGCGACAACACAATCGACTCGGTCGAGGGTTTACTTAAAAACACAAGAAACGAACAAACGGTCGACGTCGATGATCGTGGTCGTAGTCACTCGAGCACGAGAGCATTCGACGAACTTGTGAACATAAAACATTTGCCGCTCGATTAATGATAAAAACTTTTTACAAAGTAATACTTTGAATGTGTGACAGTGCGGGGGGAGGCGAGAGGATTCGCGCGAGCCACTAGCCAATACCAATTCGAATAATAACAACACCGCACAACGCAGAAGTGTCCGCGCGAACGATAAGGTTAAGATAAGATTCGTTATTAATATTTATGTATTCAATTTTTTTAATGTTAAAAACGACGTCGGCGCACGCAACACGGAGCTCCCTCGATACGTTCGCTGCCGCGTCTACTGGCGGTCTGCTAACTCGGCAAAACCGGCACTCGAGCGCGCGATATTTACATCTCCCCTCCACAAACTCAGTTAGCAGCAGCAGCAGCAGCAGTGTAGTCTGCACATTTCGCACACACTATATACTGTATTCGCATGCGTGTGTTGTGTGCATGGCTCGTGCAAAAACATCGTGTCTGTGGCAGCAGCGGCGGCGACGGCGACGGGGCCGAGTATATACAGTGGTGGGGATGGGCGTGCTAAAATCGCGCGCGGCTACGCTTATAAAGTAGGGACTGCTGGTGCGGGAGGAGGCGCTCAACGAGTGTAGTCAGAAGTGCGGCGGCGGTGGGAGATCAAAGTCACCATGATAGCGTGTGTAATACAAATGCCGATTTGCCGATTGTTTGACACGAGCAAGTGGTGAGCGGAATCGCGACTTATTGTTTTTCGTGATAACGTCCAGTAGATGCTAAGCAGACGCATCGAGTTAAAAGATTCGAGCATAGATGCTGTATTGAAATGAGTATTTATTGCTCATAAGATTGATTTTCGCAGTATAATCGCTCTTCGAATAGATGTTGTTTTTTTTTTCAAGAAAAGCAGGAAAAAATTCTAATTCTAACTTATCTAAATTGTTCATGATTCCCACGAATATACACTCGCGCACAGAAACATACATACACAGCTGAGACAACAGCAGCAGAAAGGGTTATTGTCAACTTGCTCGTGTGTCATCGACTCGTCGCGTCTCTAACATGCACTGATACTTGTGTTCTGTAAATTGTAATCTCAACGACTTAATGTACTATAGGCGAATCAAAAAATATGCGTCTCATCTTGCAATTGAGATAAGAAAATACTAATGAGCTATTAAGGAGCTGACCTCTTTTTTATCAATTAAGATTTTTGTGAGAATCTGAAATCATTGTGGATGAAGTGTGCTATCGCTGTTATAATCCAATTAAATAGTCGTTTTGATTTTTACATAAAAGTTCAAATCTCGAAGTAATTGAATTAGATTTGACATTTAATGACATTAAGTTCTACCGATCATGATTACTAAATAAAAATTGACTAATTATCGTAATCTTACGTTACTGTCCAAGTAATCTCGTTATTTTATTCTAACCTGGAGAAACTACTTGTTCTATACAATAAGAATGATGTACTAATATTAAAATAAAACGATATAGAGCCAAGTGTGAGAGAGAATGCGAGCTGGGCTACAAATAGATCATTTACGCTCGACGCTATACCACTGCTTCTTCATTTTCCGACGATGATCCGTCTCGGTTTCTATGAGAGATCCAACACAGCGGCATTTTATATACGTATGCGTTTTATGAACTTCGCGGGGGCCGTTAACGCATCTCTTTCTCTCGCTTTGAGCTTGCATGACATGCATTCATACATAGATAGATGTTCGTAGGAGAGCTTTGGCTATAATGAGCTATTACACCAAGTTCGTACGTTACACGCTAAGAAGTCGAAACTTATACGCAACGTGGTCCAAAAAGTTTATCTTTCTTATCACATCGTCGACGCGAATTTAGTTCCATATACCAAGTGGCAGTAGGTACAATATACACGGATTACATTCCCAATGATGATCGCGAGCATATGCGCGCACTCATTATGTTATTTATACATAAAATATGTGTGCACGCGCGCGCGCGCCAGGGAATCGCTCTTGGCGTGTTTGCGCGCGCGAGCCGATTAGAGTAGCGGCACATGCAATTGCAGCTCTTACAACGTAGAAACATATACGTACATAGCCGCGCGCGACTTTTCTCTCTCTCTCTCTCGCGTTTATATGCATATGATATTATAATGAATGTGCCGAGTCTTAGGCTCGAGCTTCTGTTGTGGCTTTCTCGCGCTGGTGCGCAGCGATTATAATATACCCGGCATAAAATGTACTTTGAATACTTTGTTGCTGCTGCTGAAGCTGCTGTTGCTGCTGCTGTGAAGCGCAGAAAGCCTAGGTGCATGTCCGTAAGTAATGGCAACAATCGTATAATATGTATATACGTATAATTCCTCAATACGTAATACCGTTAATCGAATCTTTATGCAGCCGCACACGAGCATAGGAGAGGATCTTTAGAGGGGGCAAGAAGGCGCCTCTCTTTTGCTTCCAGCTGCAGCATATATACGCGAGGCATCGATTATAATATCGTGTGTATATATGTATACCCTCGTTTCTGCATCTGTGCATAAACGATCATGACTCGAGTCGTTTTGCTCTCGCGAGAGAGAAAGATATGGTAATAACGATGATTATCGTGTGCATTTGAGTGCACGAGCGCGCGCGGCCACACAAAGTATCTCTGCGTACGAGCTATCGCGGGAAAATTCAGTTTCCACGTAGTTATGCAGTGAGAGAGGGAGAAATAATCGACAGTTCAAATGCACGAATGAAACGTGTGATATCGCTTATACTATATACCCTCCTTTTCATTCTCGATGTCACTCTTGTAAATAAGCTCATTATAATACCGCGAGACGAAAAGGCGAAATGCAGCAGAGAATAAAAAATAAAAATAAAAAATAAAGAAATGAGCGAAGAGAAAAGTCTCCGAGGCGTGGTTCTTTATTATAGGCGCGGCACGTCAAACATCCTTCGCACCACGCAGAAGAGTCACGAGGAAGAGGCAACAAAAAAAAGAAGAAGGAATATAAGCGAATATCTGCCGTATAGCATATACGACTCTTTCTCTCGAGAGCACAATATATAATATTGTAATATACTCCTCTTTCGCGCTATATGTATATATGGGCCTCCATGCATATATACACTCACACATACCCACGTCGAGAGTGTGCAAAAGTGGCGCATGCCGTGCGTTTATCACCTTCTCGCCTTGCCGCTTATAATGCGACGACGACGACGACGACGACGACGTAGACGCGGGTTAACGTGCGACGGAGGTTCCCACGGAACCTCTCCAAGTGTCCCGCGCGCGCACACGACTGTATGTGTAAAGAAAAGAGAGCGAGAGAGACATCGAGAGCTGCTGCTGCTGCTGCTGCTGCTGCCTCGCGAATAATCGCGACTATTCATGCTAATGTGCGTGAGTGTGGGTATTATACACCTAACGCTATACGCGTACCCGAGCGCGACGAATATAGAGAGAAAACGTCAAAGCACGCGACGCAACGGTCAACTTTCATTCTGGAGGAGGCCTACACCTCCTCCGTATATATACGCACGGAAGAGCGCCCGCGCGCAAATACACGCTTACATCCGAAAGTTGCTTATCGCTCAATAATATTATACACGCGTCGTACGTACGCACAATACGCGCGAGAGAGCTGCGCGCGGGTGTATAAGCGTGTGATTTTCAGAAACTTCGCGAGAATAATAAAAGTTTTTTGCCGCGAAGCAACGACTCGCTCTCTGCGTCTCCGCGTAGTACAATAATATAATAATAATATAAAAAAAAACGGAATCGCGGATTTACCGAGTCTCCACACGTATGCGCGTATAATATATATATTTGAAGAGAATTAACGCCGATTCTGGGAAATGATTTACGAGACTGGCATATATATATAGTCGAGAGCGAATGTAATTTAATTACCACTTTGACGGGGCCTCAAATTGATTTGTCAACTCGGCGAAAGCAGTAGTAGCAGCAGCAGCATCGGCGCAGATCCTGAGTCCCAAGATCCTGCTGTATTCACACACACGCGCGCTCGCGGCGCGTACGTGAAACTCATGAGCTGAAATAAATGAATCACTTCGTAGAATTAACACTTGCTGTACGGTGCGCGGTAGCAGTGGCAGCATCGCACACTTTTTTTAAATGAGCTTCGCGATTATCGCGTCCACTCGACGCGAGGACATTTGTCCCCAGAATTATGATAAAACCGCACACGAGGAGATAAAGACTAAAATTTACATTCATCCATAGGTGAGATATTATTATGTAAGCGCGTTGGAGCAACCAACGAACAATTGGTCGATACAATCCCATGCAGCAGCAGCAGCAACACATGCCTCTCAAGCTTATTACGACCCCCATTGAAACAAATCGAGCGTAAAGAAGCTCCGTCGTATAAGCATACGAATACAGAGATAGAGAGAGAGACAATCGAATCGGGTCGTGTCAAGGGGCTGCACACACACACGTACATTTACAGGCGATCGTGTCCTGTGTTTTTATAAAAACACACATTGCCTGTGCATAGCGCGCGGCTGGATCGATTGTCCAGTGTGCGCGCATTGATGCTTTATAATAGAGATCGGCTCTCTCTCTCGTTCGGCTAATTTGCACGGCGCGTAAACGCACACGCGCGCGCGCGCATTATTGTGCAAATCGCGCGCAAGCCCGCTGCGGAGCCACCCTACTACATCGTTAGTGCGTCGAATCAACCGGAAATTCCAGCTCGCGGGGAGAGACGACGACGACGACGACGACGAACGGAGCGGATGAGTCTGCTCTATTAACGACGAGCATCGGCTCACTCTCTGTCTATACATATCTCGCTGTACGTGTGAAAAACGAGGATTTTGCTTTTATTTTATTCTCTTTTTTTTGTTGCAAGTGTTTCATAGATCGAACTGTAAAAAAAAAGGGGGGAAAAGACGAGACAACTTTGCAGCTACGGCAGTGGTACAAGCAGCAACAGCAGCCGCATCAGCAGAAGCTGATCGCGAGCAAAACTTTTCATTGTCTTTGCCTGCCTGCGTTATTTTGCATAAATATATCTTCTTAAACTCGGACCAATTCAGCGATTCGTGGCGTCGAGAAGAATGAGAAAAAAATCAGGCCAAATCTTTTCTCGGCCTAATCCTATCCTAGTCTCTCACGTGCATAACGCGTGTGTGCGTGCGTGTTTTCTAGCCGACTGAAATCTGCAGATTCTATACAGCTCGTCCGTCGCGGTATACGTATTCTTGCGTATTTTTTTTTTTTTTTTCTAATCTCTCCTCTCTCGCTCGACGAGAATAACACGCTCAAAATGCAGATTAGGAAACTCGACGAGAAGCCGATAATTGAGACTAGTCAATGGCTATTTCGAGGCCGCTTATTACTCGGTAGACGCTTCTTCGCGTTCCTCTACTTTTTTTTTATTTCTTCGTCCATGCGCGCCTGCGAGCAAATTTTTCAGCTACTGGTCTTGATAACGTTGGTCATTTATTATAATATAAGAGGTGTGCAAGTACCCCTAAACTAGACTCGACCGAGTCGAATCTTTTCTTGAATTCTCGAGTTTTCTTTGAGTAGCCGTGTCTGTTTCGAGTACTCAATTATGAAAATATTCCTTTTTTTAAATGATTATTTAGTATAACATAAATATGAAAAATTCAACTATTACAACGCAAATAAAACAATTATTGCCTTCAAATGCAATTATACGTGTACTTATAAGATAACAAATACTATAGGGTCGATTCCAGTCAGTACGATCGATGCGTTATATTACGTGGTGTGGCCTCAGTCCGCACTCAATTCTAGTTAGTTGAAAGCAGCCTAATTACATCGTGCATTTAACATCGAGTCTTTCTCACTGATGCACATGCTTATCATATGTACGATTGGAATCGTTTCAGGTAGCCCCCGCTAGGCTGCATATATACACTTTCCATCCTATACCGAAGTGAGCGACTCCTACACTGCATAGCTACTTTTATCTCTCATAGCTTCGTCCATGTGTTCGTTATTTTCTACATTCAGTGCATGTGAATACTCAGTACACGTTACTATGCCATAGCGTAAGCAGCCAAGAAAAATCTCATCGATTGTGGCTAGTGATTTTAGTGAAAAAAATTAAAAATATCTTTAAGGATGCCCGACAACAAATCCGATGTAAGTTTGAATAACCAAAAACCAATAGAAGGATTAAAGAATTTACGAGAAAATGTCAATTGGGAAATCGAAAAAGAGCGATATAGTCTTCTTGAACAACTTTATTTCTTATTCAAAAATTGGAAGGGCCAATTTCCTAATCTCCAGGAAATTTTTCGTTCCGGAGAAATCGAGTGTCTTATTACGGATTCCATGAATGACGGTTATGGCCATTTATTCGCTGAGTCCGTGGCTCGCATCGGCTACAAGGACGAGCCCAAAGTTGATAACGACGGCCGATCATCGCCCCGTCGCACCACGCCAATTCATCGTGCGTCTAAATACAAGCTCTACCACCTCTTAAATATACTTTTTAAAATATACAATAGATTCGATGTGAATTACACCGACGAGTCTGGTTACACGCATTTCCGTGTGGCCTGCCAGTTTGGCTCTTACGATGTCGTCGAAAAATTCCTAGAGCTCGGCCAGGATCCCAACTGCATCTGGCCAAAAACGAATGATTCGCCGCTGCACTTGGCTCTGGAATTCGGCAACACGGAGATAGCCGAATTACTGCTGAGAAGAGGCGCAATCCGAATTTGATTAACCTTAGGGGATTGACTTGTCTGCACATTATGTGTCAACGATATAGGGACGATGATAGCTTTTTGACGAAATTTTTCGAGATCAACAAAGAAGCCAATAATCAGGTGCGGATCAATGCTCGGGACAAGAGGGGTCAGGCGACGCTACACTATGCCCTTGACAATGTCTGTTCAGAATGGTTCATCCGAGTGCTGTTGAGAAATGGTGCCAATACGAATTTGATCCATAGGTGTAGATATAGACCCCTGCAGTTTATGATCCGGAGATACTACGGTCATGACTTGGAGAATACTTTATTTGAGCTCAGCAACGACAAATATCAACCGATGCGACTCGACGCCCAGGACAAATGGGGTAACACACCATTGCACGCGGCTGTAGACTGCGATCGCAGAAATTGCGTTGAATTTCTGCTGAGGAAAGGCATCGACCCGAATCCGGTTAACAAACGAGGATCGACACCTCTACACATTATATGTCAGAAAAATTATGATTTAGCGAATATATTTTTCAAGATCAATGAGGACAGGCGGCAAAGGGTGCAAGTTGATGCCCGGGACAACTTGGGGCAGATACCGCTACAATACGCCGTGGCAAATTTTTTGGCACGTGTAGTTAATGTACTCTTGGTTCATGGTGCCGATTTGTCTAGCTTCATTTTCCCCACTATATGTTATTTTGAACCGAAAATCAACCTGCCTCATAACAGATTGGGTAGTTGTACATTAAGTCTGGCGTCAAGCGCATTGGCCATCTTCCAACGTCTCGAGAAAGGAGGATACGAACTGGACCATGACGGTGCCTTAACGATCATGAAATTTTTCGATTACTATGGATTGTTCGAGAAGTCGGCGGATGTTGAAAAATGTTGGTTCGATGACGAGAAGTTCACGAGAGCACAAGAATTAATGATAAAGACGAGCCTATCGCTCTACGATCTGATTCGGTTAAAACCCGAAGAGGCGGCGAAACAACTCACGTGTATGGATTACTTCGAGTTTGCGCGCTCAAAAAAATTGCTTGAACTCCCCGAAAAGTACCACGAGGCCTGTGCTGTGCATCTTTGCGAGAAATTATCAACAAGATTTTTCCGTCGATGGGCCTTGGATCCTTTCATGGAACTAATACACTACCGATTGCCGATTCTCTGCTGTGATATGATCATCGATGAATTGAAGAACGAGGATTTATATAAAACTAGCGAATTACCTCGCTCGCTAACGCTCACTCGGTTTAGTGAGAATTTTGTTAGAATTTTTAAGAAAGCAAGAAATATAAAATAAGTTTTTACAAGGTATATACCAGGTATATATAATGTACATACCTTTCATTTACAAGGTATGTACCAGGTATATATATAATGTATATACCTTGTACAAAGTACATACCTTGTAAATACAAGGTATTTATAATATATATACCTTGTAAATACAATGTATTTATTATATATATACATTGTAAATACAAGGTATTTATAATATATATACCTTGTAAATGCAAGGTATTTATAATATTTATACCTTGTAAATGCAAGGTATTTATAATATATATACCTTGTAAATACAAGGTATTTATAATATATATACCTTGTAAATACAAGGTATTTATAATGTATATACATTGTAAATACAAGGTATTTATAATATATATACCTTGTAAATACAAGGTATTTATAATGTATATACATTGTAAATACAATGTATTTATAATATATATGGGTCAGATTCAGAATTTTTCAAATAAACCTGCGGACGAGGTTCACGGATTTTCCTAAAATTTTGGTATGTTATAGTACATCATAAA
>CACVKI010146253.1:0-29120 GCA_902732785.1 Trichogramma evanescens
CCTTAGGGCCCATTTTATAGAGGATTTTCCACATTATAAAAAAATCTTTGTTATTTTCTATATCGATATAGAAGTACTTAAACGAAAAAATGCAATGATCAAAAATTTTTAAATTTTTCAAAGAATCTGCTTGAATTTTTTCAGAATTTTTGGGACCATCTATCTCTTAATTCGAGAGGCCCAAATTTGACCCTTTTTTCATAGATTTTAGGACTTTATAAAGAGAGTAATAGATGGTCCCAAAAATTCTGAAAAAATTCAAGCAGATTCTTTGAAAAATTTAAAAACTTTTGATCGTTGCATTTTTTCGTTAAAGTACTTCTATATCGATATAGAAAATAACAATGACTATTTTATAATATGGAAAATCCTCTACAAAATGGGCCCTAAGGCCCATTGGATCAAACTAAGCACAGGGAGCTTCAGTATTGAGTACCAGAAGACCCCCGCAAAAGTTTGGTAAAGATGTGTGACCCGGACCTGAAAAGCTCTCCTTGTAAGTATAAGTGAAAAAATGACTATAGGCTAAATTTCCCGGAGCTATGATTAGGTGGAATGCCCGTTATGTCCCACGCACGCAAATGTAGAAGTATGTAGTTTTTTAGCCTTTAAAGTGTGCAAATATATATCGGCGTCTAGTTACCTATCGTTGGAACCAAGCGCAAATACAATCTCCAGAGCTGTATAATAATATTACGCGTGAGAGGAGTGGCGTTGCAGGCGCACTTAAATTGACCCTAAAACCGCTTACTGCTTCACGGGGCAAAACCAATCGTAAAATTCCCTCTTTCCCTCCCTCTCTCTCTTGCCTGTCTTTGCCGCCGTAATAACAATGTGAAAATCGTTTATGACTCTTATCTCTCGACGCTTATATGACTATTCGCTATACGCGAGCTGCGCGTATATAGTGTACGAATTTGCCCTGAACGCGCATATATCTCATTCCGTATACTGCTGCTGGGCTTCTTACTCTCTCTCTCTCTCTCGCCAAAGAGCTGCCATCCATCCTCTCCCTCTTTGCCCTCTTCCTCCGTTCTCAACAAGGCCAATGTTGCGGGGAGGTAGATAACTGCCTCGAGCTTTTAATAATGTCACTTTGCGAAGGAAAAATTTATTGGCCTCTGGTTATTATAGTGAAATTCTCGGAAGCGTTAACTAACGCATGTATACGTTGGTTACAGAGCTTTCGTGGGAGCTTTCATTGTCATCACGAGGCTCAAACAATAAAATTCGTGGCTCATCTCCTTGAGAGAGTTGCCAATGAAGTTGCCCGCGAGAAAGACGTGATATTACTGTCAAAGCAGCGGCAGTGTCTTACCTCGCTTAAAGCTCGTAAAATATTACGATTGTTTGAGTTTGCTTGACGGTTAATTGTGTTCAGCTCGTATAGTATAGTTTTATACACAGTGGAAATATTTTTTTAATAATTGATATTTTGAAATAATAAAATAAATAAATCAGTATTAAATAAACAAATATATACATTTATAAAAAATAAATAAGTAAATAAATAAATAATAATAATAATCGCAGCTTCGAACCTCATACCAAAAGCTGCTCGAATATAATATAACGTATACGAGTCATACATATACAGATCAATATTGTGAGCTTGCACTTCGAATGATTAATACATCGTTTTTCACAAATGCTGAATTGAAAAAGCAAATCTGTAATTTTCATGCAAAGAACTTTTGAAAAGTCATCTGATATATAGATAAAAATACAAAAAAATGATTTGTTATTTTTACGAGTTTTATTTTAATAACTATAAAAACCCATATATCTATTAATTAATTCGTAACTAACTTTTTCAAACGGCTACTATTATAATAATTATAATAATATAAGATATCAACCAAACGTACTTGATTGCAATTTAAAAGATAGAAATACTATTGTTGGCCTCAAGCAAAATAAAATATGTGTATAATAATTAAATGGAACTACTCTTATATTTGTAATTTTTCTAGAAAATAAAAATTTCCAAATGCAATTCATTCTAGTTTCATCAGGTCCGTTGTAAGGCTGCATAAAATTTTGCGCGAAGGTTAGACTTAAAAAAAGAATTTCAATACTTTATTGGATATTCAGGGAGGAAACGAAGCAAATACAAAGCGAAGCCTGGGCGCTGCTTTTAATTACGCTCGAATTCTTTCGTGCGCAAAATGTACGGCGTGGTCAGAACACACTATGCACGTGAAATATAATTTGCCGCCTCCGAAACTTTGTTCATTTTGCCGTTGCCGCCTACTCTACTACGTACCTATAACAACGCAAACGATTGCCGTATGAAAATCGAATGCTGGGTGTTGGCTGCCATTCGATACTAAGAATGATGTACGATTTATTCCGTTTGTAATAGTCGGAACTCATGCGATATGATTTGGCTTCACTGCACTGCCGTTTAAAAAGTTTCATTTTCAACCTTTACATCGGACGAAATTCAATACTATTTTCAAGCTCGCTCCAGTTGAAAAGCTTACACGAGCATTACTAAGGTTTAGCTTTTTTCAATTTTTTCCCAGAAAATATGAAATATTCAAACCAGAGTTTCGAGATAGTGTAAGGCAATTAATGGCTTTGTGCGCACAATATACAAACACACACCCTGTTTTATGCAGTATACATTCCTAAAATCCTGCGCGGCCAAACGAGGAAGTTGATATTTATATATGTGCGTGCTCCAGTGGCAATTTACGAGACACAAAGGTTTGCAGGTAGCTGTACGTTTACTTGTTTCTTGAAAGTACAGCATCGATAAATCGTGGGTAGTGGTCTATCCTCGCCAGCTTTACGTGTCATCGGAATCCTTGCACTCACAAACAGACTACGATACTGTACTTGTCTCGACGAAATTTTATCTTTACTTGTATAATACTCCTGCATAATTCCCTCGCTAAAAAGAATTTAATTGAACCAAATGCATAAAATTTTTTCAAAAATATTTAATTAAATCAACAAAAGGATTTCTGGAGTATTTCTTTTACGAGGGAAATAATGCGTTTTTTTAACAAAGAACAAACACATACATGCGCTCTCGCGTTATTCCTTTTCAAAAATTCAGCTTTGATATGAATTCACGAAAGCGGCTAACTTGTTCAAACAAGAGCCTGTCCCTTTCGCCTGAATAGATTTGCGAGCCTTGGCAACACCACGACCAATCACGAGCTGAATTTTACGCAAAAACTTTTCCAACTTGGACAATTTGACTTAAGTGACATGTAGGGAATCTCCTTCAATGCCTTTGGAGTCGTATGAGCTTGCATCATTTAAATTGAACTCGCGGTTTATTTTGGTCAGATTTGACCCAGCTAATTTCGATTACAATTGTGGATTTCATAAAATATGTGAACGTATCAAATTAAATGTTATTTCTTTTTAATTCAGTAAAATTGCTATCCAATCGAAACATGGTAAAATTACTTGAATCCTTACCGATGCGTAAAAAATGCATGGATGCCCAGTTCAGATTCGTGCGATTAACTCGGCCAGGAAAAAAATTTTCAAAGCGAGACAGCAGTTGAGCGTAATTTTCGTACGCGGCGATTTTTATTAACAAGAGAAGTAGGGGGAAAAAATTAAAATACGCCGAGCCATAATAGTGCAGGAGCTGAGCGCAGGAAAACGTATTGCGGCAGAGAAATCGGGTATAAAGTTGCACACACGAGCACAGAGATGGAGTGTGCAATGCTCGGCTGCTCTCATGCGCGCGTGCGGCTAAATGCAATTTTCGATTTTAACGCAATACACACGCGTTAATCGGAGTTTCCGCGCATGTGATTCTCTCTATCTCTCGCTTTGTGGAATACATACATAGGCGCGGCGAAGGAGCGAGCAATAAGCGCGTGCGACAAATCGACCGATTACCACGTTGACACGTAGAGGATTGCTGGTTTTCCTGCTCTCTACACGCGAGCTTATCGTTTTTGCAGCTACGACCAATTGGTTTCATTGGCCTACTGTACAAAACATGGTAATTTTTTCATTCCGCAAACCTTTATTTTCTGTAAATGCGTTATCAAAACGTTTATAACTCAATTTACAGATATACTCGATATGGCTATACGCATGAATAATTTAGACAGAGCTGTTTAAATTATTCATGATTACAGCGGTAGACGTGAATTTTGGCAATGAGTGCTGCCACGAAATATGCTATAATTATAAACCTCCTGATACACCAAGAGTAGCTGTAGCTAATCCGTCCATTATTTCCAGTCGTGCAGCAAATTACGGTTAAAATCCGACGCGCGTACAGCTTTGCTTATCCTTGGATTACATTAATGAAGCTCATATAATCGAAGCTATACGCTACGTTTTCCGATGCAGCCTCTGATGCGCTGTGGGGCAGCCTATAATATACAGCAGGCATATGCATGCGTTCATCTACGTCAAAACGAGCCTGTCCGTTAGCTTCCCGATAGTCGATGTTTGTTAAAATTCTGTCATAATTTAGGTTCATGTTTAATAATAATCTCTTAATAACTTTAATTTTATACGCAATTAAAAGATTCCCTTTAAACATCTGTTGATAAAATTTTACGCTTTTAATTTTGTAGAGATTTGAGACCGGCCAGCCTAGAAAAGGGACAGGAAATGATACGGCTGAGATTCTACAGCGCATACGCCTGGGGCGGTCCGCTTATCGTCGCCGGACTTGCAGCGTTCCTCGATCATCTGCCCGAAACACCCGGCCAGACCTTCCTCAGGCCGAGATTTGGAGAGAAGCAGTGCTGGTTTTACGGTAAGTTCGAGCTTTCCATAAATTCTAACAGCATATTTTCTTAAAACCTCGATTTTTACCCTGCGAGGCAAAAGTTATTTCAACAAAACAGCGAATATTCGTATTACATGTTAAGTTTTCTCCGAAAGTAAATTGAAACTTGAACGTCAGACAACACCAAAAATGTTGCGAAACAATTGCTCGTGACGTGCGGAGAGAAAATCATTAATTCAAAAAATACATCGCCTCAACGCCGCGTATATAGTGTCGAAAAACACGTTGAGAGGCAAAATTTTATTTTTATTTCAGCTTCTTCGCTCACCGCGCATATTCCACCGATCTGCGCGCAATACTTTTCTTTTGTTTACCTTATGTATTCGTTTTGGCCGTCAGATTCAGGGTAAAGCTTTTATTTACGCGCGGTATCATGGCGCAGCCGCTTGCATCGCAATTGTCTCGATTTATATATCTATATACACAAACACCTTTCTTGCCGATACCGAGCGTCGATTTTTCTCTCACTCCTCGGCGCAAGCCACCGAGGCCTGTCAAGGTAAATCAGGATAATGACGTCTTAAGGGTACGGAAGAAACCTTCGCGTTCCTGACAATTGTGCGCGAGGCCGAATACACATACAGAACACATACACACAGCGAAAAAGAAAATTCATCAGCATGAAATCTCTTTTTCATTCATATGAGTCGAAGTAAATTCAAGTTTTTGCAAGGGAGAAAAGTAAAAAAAAAATAGAGCATTACAGGTAAATTTCGCTGCTCGTTTTGTTGTATACGTATAGCACGCGTACGAACAATGATTGATACTCTTTGTTATAAAAACCCCTGGGAAAGCACATACGATCCCTACATTTTACGTTTTGACGGAGAAAAATTAATCTTTAATGCTGAATTACGAATATTTTCACATTGTACGTTCAAGCCATTTTTTAATAAAATATTTTTAGGAATCAAAAATCCGATATTATGTTTCATAAAACGCTGATAATAAAAGGATTTCATTGTTTTGTTAAATTTCAATTAAAAAATACTTTTTTGAATCTTATGACGTATTGCCTTTTGCAATTAATATTTACATTAGCATTTTGTAACTTATTTTACAAATATAATTTAAATTGTAAAACTCGAGCAGCATCTCTTGTATTCATTTTTTTGCGGTAATGCCATATTCAAGAATAAAGACAAAAAGCACACAGTTCCTCTGTTGCCTTACTCATTTCATTTGTAAGCGAGACTCAATAGACTAGCTATAGCAAAAAGTTAAATTAAAATTTGTTGACTTAAAAGAAAGTATTGTGCACATTTAATTTTTTCCTGCAGTATAGTGATCTAAGAAACAACAGGAAAGGAAGAAAATAAAACTTGCACTATACCCTTTATATATAGAACCCCTTCTTAAAAGCTTCACCCTGAATTATTTTAGCTGTAAATATTCCGAGTGTGATTTCAGTATAGGAGATAAATTTTCATGGGATGTAAAAGTACATTGTACGGATTTTCAAGCTTATTCTCCGAATGAAACAATTCTATGTTCTGAAAAAAAAAATGAAAAGCAGTAGCTGAATACTTAATTCATTAGCCTGATTATTTATTATGAACGATTTTATACAACTAATTACCAGTGGAAGAAGCAAAAAAATTGGAAGTTTCAGTAACGATAACAAATTAGGTGCCTCTAAATGTTTTTAGATAATATAATGCGAGTTACAGAAAAAAAAGAAGTGGAACTTAAATTAAACATACTTTGAGTTAACATGACTTGAGTTTTAAAAGTAATTTAAAATAAAATATAAAAGATATTGAAAAATGTTTACATTCATTGGTATTCAGCCGAAACATATGTTTTAAACTAGACTAGATGACTTACTTGACAAACAAAAAATTCAGATTCTAAAAAAAAAAAGAAAAACAAAACAACAGTAGCAGTGACTACGTACACAGTTATAAAGTTTAAGAGACAATGAAATTCTAGGACAGCGCTTTTATTGCTACGACGCCATTCCAAGAGGTTTATGTTTATATTGTCAGTTGGGCTTGCAACGCGCCAGCCACGAAAGAGCTCGTGGTTCAATGCGATATTTGTACGGACGATAAATTTCCAGCCGGTGCACGTATACATTGTAAATTGTCGCTCCAACCTCTCCAGATAGTGTAAATAAAGTCCTTTGAACTATGATAGCATCGTGCGCGCGTCCTCCTTAATCCCGCAGAGTCAACGCAACAAGGACAGTCAATGGCGCTCCCTATAAACCACAGCGACGCAGTGGCTATTGATATAAGACCAAGGAAAGAAGTAGAATCACGCGAACCTCTATAGTTCCCCTGCAATGTCGTTACCCCCGTCCTGCCTTACTCGTTGGCTGGTGTCGATCAATTTCGGACGGTATGTACACAGGACAAGACTGACACCTCAGCCTCTGCTATCTGGACAATTAAACAATACAACACGCAGTATATATAATCTCTGCGTATATGTATCTTCCGTGATTGCAGTGGTGCTTGATTCATCGTACTAAGCTATGTCTGTATAGATCTGCAAGCAGACAGGCAAACTGGGAGAGACACAGTCCGTCTGGTGCAGTCGCAGAGCTTGATTCTAATGCGAGTCCGATAAGCGTTTCCATGCCAGCCCCTCTTTGCCCTGCCCCGATCCACATGGAATCGCTCGTAGATTTAGATTCACCTGGTCGAACACTCGAGTGCATCGCTACTGCCGCTGCTTGGCATCTCGAGGGGATGATTGTTTGGCGGAAAATCGACCTGGCGCCCGACTCCGAGTCAGTCGTGGATGCTGCAAAAAAAAAGAGAGACACGTCGCCGCCGACTCTGGCAATTTATTTCGGATTATGCCGTGGAGCTTGGGACTGTAGCACTGCATCCATGTAAATTTGTCAATCCTTGTGTGTTTACGCACCCACTCGTTGCTGCTGCTCGATATGTATATACGAGGGGAAATCCAACGACGACGACGCCGAGTGGCCTAATGAACATATCTCATAATTCGCTATTCTTACATCGTTGTTCTTATGTTTAAATAAACGTCTATGTATTTATTGTTACTTTTATAGCGTGATCAAAAATTAAGATTTTAAGATCAAACGAACAAACGACGTTCTCTATGTTTTAAACTATTCTTTCTGCGGTTAAAAATATAACATAAAACATTAAATTTCTAAGATATTCACTATTTAAAATATATACTCGATTTTGAGTTTAATAATTCTTAGTGAAGTCGAATGGCCAAAAAAAAATTTTTCTGCAAACATAAAAAACTTGTTTCTGATATCAGAAATGTCCCCCAAGTTCATAAAAATTTTCGGGACTATTTATTACCATTTTTCAGAGGTTCAAAGTTGGCACTTTTCCGAATGTGTTGATTATTGTAAATATTTTAAAAAATTCTTAACTTAACTTATATAGCGACTTAAATGATAAAGTGCACGAAAGTCTTTTTGTTGGTAATTTTTAGAAAACAAAAATACTTCTGAGTGATCTGAGCCTTTTAGAGACTTGCACACAAAACTCAAAATCTAATTGATTTCGATCCTGAATTTTATCTACAAAGCATTCACAGAACTTTTTAAAATATCAGCTACTACCTGCTAAATTTTGGTATTAGGACTTCGAAAAAAAAAAAAAAAACGTGCAAAAACGTCATAAGAAGGGCTATTTTTGGCGGTTTTCCGCTTTTTGAACCTTTTTCGAGTGTTATTGCAAATAAGGGGAGCAACCGAATTGGAAATATCGAGCATAATAGTTCATGTATGCGAATATATACACAAATTATACGGAACATTATATAGATTGTGGCATGTATCGCTGCGCTGCCTGCAATGTCATAATTCTCCGGTTGTATTGCTCTATGCCTTGGCTTGCTTATATACATATACGCGTTGAATGTCTATAGGAAAAGAAGACGTTGTACAAGCCTAAGCGTTTTAATCTATAACGTTTTGGCGCAACGCCAATCCAGCATAACGTACAGCGAAGCCAGCGAATAGCGTATATAGATTATGTATGTGTATGTATAAGTCGCGAGCTGCGCAGCGATTCGTCTCGTACACCCCTACAGCGCAGTATAATATCAACCTGTCAAGTTGCTCGGACGCATATCTTGCGCGTTCGCATTTTTCGTTGACATTCGCCTTTCGCGAGTTATAAGTCGTCTTAACAGATTATTCATGGGTTCTTTACGATAATGCAATTTATGACTTTGCGCGCGCGAATCTGTACACGTCGACTAGCATAATACGCGTGTAGCTTCCGTAGTTTTAGCGCGAGGACACAAAAGAGATGAGAAGAATTATACGTATCGCGTTTTGACAAATTTTTTTATCCTCAACTATTAGATTGGCAGAAAAAAACTTTGAACCGATCTGTGTAGCAAAAAAAGGCTAATCTTGAAAAGCCGTGAACCATCTAGAGCTCGTGCAAAGGCATGAGAAATCGGCACGCGGATTTCTTTTGATGTATCGGTGAAGCGCGCGCCGGAAGAGATGGAATCCGAGCGCATCTAGCTTACATATATATCAGCGACGCCGGGTAAAAAACGAGCGCGGCCGCTCCGCGCTCAAAGCTCCGAGCCTTATAGGCATTTAAAAGGAGCGACGACGAGGAGTAGCAACGCTCGAGTGACGTAAGTGCAAGCGAGCTCGAGCGCGGCGAGTGCCCGTGATCTTGAAAGTTTTTGACGCGCTCACCGCACAAGTTGCCGAAACGAGTTTCGCTCG
This sequence comes from Trichogramma evanescens, assembly GCA_902732785.1. Lineage (NCBI taxonomy): Eukaryota > Metazoa > Arthropoda > Insecta > Hymenoptera > Trichogrammatidae > Trichogramma > Trichogramma evanescens. Next base: position 9,471 of record CACVKI010146253.1, read on the forward strand.
CTCCATCTCTCGAGCAAAGATTATGTCGTATTAAATATCGCCGAGGATGCTGCAGTCACGTGTTTCGCATAAACATGCCTTGCGCTCTCCATAATGCACGTATTATATACAGGCTGGATGCGCCCAACTGGGTCACAGTGGCAGTTCTCTTGGTTCTGGCGTGCACCGAGCAGAGAGCACCGGTTGTGATATTTTATTAATGAATACAAATTCAATCACGATCTGCGCGCCCAGCCATGTACGTGACTCCGCCGCCTGTATATGCGTATAATCTCTGCGCATACAGTGCCGAATTCAGACACGCGTTATAATGACCGGCTAACGAATGTAAAATATATAAAATTCTCCTGTTACGAAGAGCATCTGGTATAACGCATACCTACGCGCACCTAATTAAGCATGCCGAGATAACGAACGAGCTTCGGCTGAAGGCAAATGCAGCGTTATTGACGAATGTGGTTTTGTCATGCATTGAAAAAATTATTGTAACGCTGTACGCGCTACTGAAAATTAAACAACTTGCACAGGATACGTAAACGTGTTTTAGAAATTTAAAAAAGAAAAAAAAGAAAATATCCGACCAAGAGCTTGGGAAATGCGCCGCGCAGCTAGCGTGAAATAACGCGTGACTGAAAGTCATAGCCCTTCTCGACGGTCTCGTAAAAAAAGTTAACGTTTCTTTCACAGCCTAGGACGTACTACGAATACGCCAACTTTTTCCCTTACTCAGTGCTCACTTTCACTGCGTTCCGAGCTTTTATTTTCAACATTTGCACATGTATGAGAGGAGAACTTCGATTCGACATATACCACGTGGAATCGCGTCAGCAAAGAAAAAAATTATCGTCGAAATCGAAAGAAGTCGGTAAAAACTCGGCGTAGATAATAATTATGATACTCTTGCCGAGCGCGAACACTTGGCGTTCGACGCTCGCTCTTTGTAGATGGAATGTCTTTTACAGTATAAGCCGCAGCTTTATGTCAGCTGCGAACGCGCGGGACTATGGTGCATCTATCGTGCGGTCAAGTGTCGCTGCGCCGTCTAGGTATATAATGGAGGTCACAAAAAGTGTAACCACCAAGTGCACCGCGAGCGTATTTCTATTCATGCTAGGCTATATATACATTTTATATTCATTCGACTTTCCGAAGTTTACAATGCACTTGCTCGACTAGCAGTTTTATGTACACATCGGCTTCAAATGCGATCCGTAAATTATTTTTTCCCGCGCTTTTATGTGTACAGACCTTTTTCGATTGATTTTTCTTCAACAATGTTTTAAGACTCCAAGTTTGTAGGCTGAGTAAAATCGCGCGCGCAATTCGTCCATTACCCAAAAAGTACAGCAAAGAAATTGCTTCATAAAAATGAAAATAATTCGTGGTTCGCGCGAGCAGTGATAAAACAACGATCAGAATGACTACAGCCAAATCATACATTGGCTTATCTTGTCCGTAAATTTTCCCCGGCAATGAAATATCTGCAGCCGGCCTGTCGTGAGATACATAAATACAATACAGTATGTGCTTGCAGTCCAGCGCGTATTTAGAGAGTAAACAATTAGCGAACGGAGGCGATAATTCACTAAATCATGGTTGGCCGAAAACTTAGTAGGCATCAACGGCAACAACTTCTGTTTTCCAATAGATCTGCCCGATGCAGTTAACTGTGCTTACTTCGGTGGCGTGTACACAGCGTGTATATGTGCTCGATATTTCATCGGTGATTTCGAGAGTCTATTAATCACACTTGGCGCGAGATAAACTTGCTTTATTAGTTTCGGCTCTTTGCTTTTCCAGCTTAATCAAAATGTCAACCTATTATCACTATTAAACTATCAAATGGTTCAAAATATTGATTAAATAAATTTTTTGCTTTCATCCGTTGCAGGTGATATGGAGATTCTCGCTTACTTTTTCGGACCGATCGGCATACTGTTGGCGATAAATCTTCTCTTCTTTGCGGCGACGGCTCACGAACTGACTTGCGGCCTGTGGAAGGGCGAGTTCGTAAAAAGCACGACTGAGAGGTAAGAGTCAAGAGATTTCTTTGAAGACTTATTGACAAAGGAGGTATATGCCGCGTGTGTGCGAGCCTCGCACGCCGTCACCTTTGCCTCACGTGCAATCCAACTAGAAGAAATCATAAAACGTCCCACTGCGGCAAAAGCAGTTGCTTGGATTTCTCCTTTCAACCTTTTTTCTTTTTCTTTTCTCTCTCTCTCTCTTTTTTTTAATAAAATGACGTGAAATGTTCTTTCAATATTTTGACAGCAAATCCAATTTGCGTCCCTATACGTAGTCCAACATCATTTCGTATAATATGACGAACTGAAATGTTTGGCTAGAAAAGTGGTCTTACAGCAAATTTAATCACGAACTTACATATATGTGCTTTATTAAATTTCATTTTGGTCTTAATTGAATTCGAGGTTGATACACGTTAGTCAAAGGTCCATTTCGAAAGTAAATGGAAGCTGCACTTTATATGTGTAAAATGTGTAATACTAAATATGCACTGAAAATCATGACTGAAATCTGTTGTAGGAGTGGATGATTTGGAATTTAATCAGCACAAAGTTATAAGTTGTTATTAACGGTGTTTTTTATTAATTAATTGCTATTTAATCACGAGGTTTTGGCTATCTCTACTTTGTGCGGAATTGGTGAAAACTCTAGTTATATTATGCATGTGTAAAACACACAGCATTCGAATTTTGATTGAAACTCATTAAAACGCAATTAATTAATAAAAACACCGGTAATAACAACCGACAGTACTCATCAAAATCGAAATTAACAAATCCGACTACAGAAATAAATATAATTTATAATATCTCTGTTCAAATTTTCGCTGAAAATCGATCGATAATGTTATCGGTTGCCGCTGTATATTATAATATCCAATGCAAAGAGCTCAACTTAATCAAGTGTATATTGAAAATCGTAACGATCGTTCATTTTATAACAAGAATACCTAAAAATAAATGGCGCGCATGGCTACTTATGAACCAAAGCGGTATTAAACAATCTTTAATGTTGCTTGGAAAGCTCCTTCTCGCTTTATTCGTATTTCCACTTGATTTCTTGCAAGCTTATGTATATAGTTGCGCGTACACACACACATATATAAATGTGTACAGTACACTATTTATTAATACGGGTCTAATGAGGCAAGCTGCAGTCGTACTGCACGTATATAGCGTATATATATCCATGTATATGCACACGGTTATGAAGGGCTATAAACTCGTTAATTACCCAACCAAGAGCTCATCTATCATGCGGCTGCAGGGCTTCTCTCTCTCGCTCTCCTGTGCACAAGCCTCGCTTATATTATACAGTTCAGCCAGTGTAAATCACGTGCATGAATCCATTCTAAATCATTTCTTGAAGGAAAACGAGGTGACGTTGCTGCACGTTCGGGGCAACGTGCATAACGCGTCGTGCTACTCATAGTTTTGCGAACGCGTCGCGCAAACGTGTACGCCGCTGCAGCTTTGCACAAATGCGTTTATTACTGTTGCGCGTCTGGGTCTCGTCTCGAGGTCTGAAAAGCTCGAGGCCTTATTGTATCAAAGATCGGCATCCATATTGCGGTGAGCGTTGCGGTCGCAGCTATACGGCGCGTCGTTAAAGAAAGCTATGCCTTGCCATTCGAATGCCAAGCTTGCAACCATTTTCGATAGGTTCGACCACAATAATTTCGAAAATAATTCAACAAAGGACATTCCCATAACAACTGCGTACAAGTTCACGTTGCCAAGCCGCGTCTATGTCTAGTAGGTATACGTGCACAGGCGTCACAATCGTAAAGGGAAGACATAATTCGCTCGTATAATTCTGCTTTTAAGCCGCGCGATGCGCCTTCGGATGATACACTCGCGCGTACAGCCTACACGAGGCTTATACATATCGGAAACGACGTGGGGCAATTATATGTATGTATAAGTATGTGTGCAGGCTCGAACGCGGCTTTATGCAACTCTATGACGCTATGGCATGCCGAGATCTCTGTACGTCTGTGGTGCCATATTCTCACGGTCAATCGTTCAATTAGTGTATAATCCTCGAATAAGCGCGCACTGCATTGCAGTCTCGAGTTTAGACTTTGCGCGTGATCGATTCCGATTCGCGCCGTATTATTTCAACAATTGAAAACGGATTCGTGCACTCTATATGCCTCGCAGCTCGGCTCTTCTCTCTCTTTCTCTCTCTCTCTCTATCTATCTATCTATCTATTTCTCTCGGCATATAAAAGTCCGTGAGATATATAGCACGTTATACGAGCGATAAACTGCGCGAAACGCGCGAGCGTGCGGATATATATAAAGTGTATGTGTGTCTCTGAACTGAAGATGGATTGTAATATAACCGTTGCTCTGTTTCCTCCTCTCTCTCACTATCGTCAGGCTATTTTTTACGAGCGACCATTCAGAAGCCATCAAAGATTTCCTCTGGCTAGCGTGAAACTTTCATCCCGCTTGCGCTTGCGGCAATAAAGAGTTCGCTATTCGGCTACTGTATATGTATGTACTGTATACGCCCGTCTGTCTTATATGCCGAGCTAGCCTCGGTCATGCGCGGCTCCAATTTTTACAACTTTATCATAAAGCTTCCAAGGGTAGAAAGAGAGAAAGAGAAAGAATCGAGCCGAGAATGGTATATTTTATCCGCAAGTTCTATGCTGGCTTCGCGCTCGACGTACGCTTGAATACGAAAAATTATTTTGAATTTTATTTTACTTCTTGTATGCGCTCTCTGATATACGTATCGTTTTCCTGCAGGCGCGAACGAATTGGAAAAATGTTTTTCCTCGATAAACGACGGTAAATGTCAATTGTGCTTGTATATGTATAGCTTATATAGCCTATCGGCAATAACAGTTACTACAAATTTCAATACGATCGCAATGGGAAAGCTGCTGCTGCTGCTGCTGCTACTGCGGGACAATACTCGATGTGCGAGGATATAATTTCTAATCGAGTCGTCGGTATACGCTTCGGCTATCGATAAACACCGATGTCGCGAGGCAAAAGCAGAGTGAAATATATTTATCTATCGCAAGAGAGAAAGAGAGGGACGATGCGTAAACGAGCCTACGGTATACACATAGCGGGGCGAAAAAAATCTAAACAAACTGGCCTGCAGCTGCTCGCGCAAATCGCGACGAGCTGATCTTTATACTATAGCCGCGCGGCGAAGCTGGGCCCGGAGCTCCCGGAGTGACATGCGTCGCAATTACGATAACTCGATGATGCAGGCACGAGGCGCACAGGTGCGTTTATTCGTTACATTCAAAAAGTCGTTATAACAACGTTGCTTACTCTATACATATATACGTACCCACACACACACGTCGATGATACAGATTGTCCGCGCAACATGCGTCGACAAAATTTTTCAATCAGTCTCTCTCTCCTCTGTACACGTCGAATGCGTTGTTTACCCTTTTTTCCGCGCACTCGCAGCTCTTCATCGGCCTTCTCTCGCTTATATGTATGCTATAGGTATACGTATCTAACTGCTGCCTACGTATATAATATATATATATTCTTTGCTGATTTTTCCCACATAAAATTCCTTGGATAATTCATCACGCTGCACCGAGCGTTGTTAGTTTACCCAGGCTGAGCGTGGCCGTTTCACGTATCATTCCGCACTCGAGCCTCCTCTTCTCCTTTTTTTCTTCTTCTCTTATGCACGCGTAATTGCGTTATTCCATTTCGACGTTCGGTGTAAGGCGAGCTGTTCGAAGAATATATATCGCGCAACGCAGAATGAGTTTTTGAGCGCTCGAATGCGTATTATAGTACTACGCCACAAAATCTCTCTCATCTTGCGTGGATTCATTTTCTTTTTTGTGAAAAAACCAAAGGATTAAATGCATGTAAAAGTTGCGCCGCGAGTTCGTGCGTGCGCGCGCGCATAGATTTACAAACAATTATTACGTATTCCCTTGGCCTTGGCGAAAAAAGGAGGTACGCGAAATTATAATTGAAATACGAAATTATTCGTACATGAACAGCTATGGAATTTATCTACTGACTTCAGTTTTTTCACTTCAACCTTTTTTGCCTTTCTCAATGAAAATTTGTTTATAGATAAAAGTTGCTCGATCATTTATTCCATGCCTACTTACGATGGCAAAAAAAATGATTATAAAATCATTTATATAAGTACGGATTGTTACAAGTGCTGTTGCCGAGCAGTGTCTTTAAAAAATCAACACCGCAATTTTAGTGTTAATTAACAAGATATTTGTGTTAGTAGCGATAGCATCGAAATAATTAGACTTACGACGTAAAAAGTTTCCAATGACGATCGGTAGTAAATAGCGAAACAATCTTTTTGCGTGCTTGAAAGTAGAACAAACATCGTAGAATAAATAATTTTAATAGTACTCATGGAGAATCTTCAATTTTTTATTTTACTCTACGATAATTTTTTTTTAATTTTGTTTTTATTTACAGAACTTTACGTATAATACCGAGGACTTTAGAAAGTGCACATGAACGTCGACTTCGTAGGTATGGTATTTTTTTTTTTTTTTTTTAATTTCATATTCATTCAGGTAAGAAGTTTAACGATTTCTAAAGAGGTAAAACAAAATGGAACACAACGCGTTATGTTACGTACGTGTATGTATCGTTAATATGTGCATTTGCCATTCAAAAGGCTCTAAAATCGTTACGACCCATAGAGCCGCCTCTCCTTTTCATCCTAAAGCGACAATGATTTGCGCGAGGCGTAAAAGCTCTTGGGCAGTATTTCGCCTTAGCAGCGCTTCATCAACGATCCTGCGTCGTTGTCGTCTGCCGCAGAGGCGCGCTTAACGAACGCATGCATGGACACTTATTCAACGCCACATCCCCGCGCATATAAAACTTGTTATATAGCCTTTACGACAGGTTAGTGCGTGCGATATATTATTTGAAGCACAAGACGCGTGAGCAACGCAGGCGGACTTGTGCAACTTTTCTTTCAGACACAGCCACGGTGTATATACCCTAATCCTCGCGCGCGCACGCACTGCTTCGCTCGCCTACAGCTGGATTTTGTCTATAGTCTCGAGTTTCCTTTTTAAAAGCTCGCCCCTTTGGCCCTTAGCGGCAGAGATGGAAGAAGCAGCTTGCGAGTCTTTCGCCAAAGTATATACATTGTAATGTAGGATATGGTCTCAAGGCTCGAGGTGTTGTTCTCGAGTTTTTGTGCACAAGTAGCAGCAGCTCGTTTAATCAATTAAAACGGTACATGGCGTGGCGTCGCCAAGCTGATGCTGCTACCGCTTCATCTGCCTGCGCTCATGCGACTGGCGCAGCGACGGCAGCGGCGGCTCGACTCTTGGTATGTTGATTAATTTTTGATGAGATGCGAGACAACGTCAGGGACTTTAGGTCTAGCGTATCACAAGCTAACTGGAATCTTTTATATATACGTGCAATCTTTGCCGTGCTTCCATATTGTGCTAGAATTTTCAGCTGAAACTTGGATATTAATTTTTCCAACAAAAATATAGAAAATTAGTGGTGAGGTGATACTTTTACTGTCGTGAAACACCCCGAGTTTTTTACTTTACATAATTAATCCTTGTAACTAAGGGCGTTGTTCATTATTCTTATTTATTACAATGTACGCTCATTTTTTACTGTCTACCGATATTTTCACGATCTTGTCATTTAACAATATCACTTTTCATCTACGATTGCAGAAAAGCCTTGAATTCGTACTCATACTCTTCAATCAACAACAATCATTGACACAAAAAATAGTATTTCACTAAACTTTTAATAATACGGTCTAGCAGGATAAGAAAGATTTATTTATCTACTAACGAAATATTATCTTTATATGTACGAAATTTTTATGTAAAAATCCGCAAGTGAATCAAGATCAAGCATATCATTCCCTAGTAAAAAAATTTTATAAAGTTTTTATAAAATCGATTTTATAAAATTATCGCTTTATAAAAACTTTATAAAAACTTTATAAAAACTTTATAAAAATATTGAAAATTTTGTTTTTTATAAAAACCATATAAAAATTTTATAAAAATCAAATTATGGAAAAGTTTCGTTTGGCGATATTTTACTTATGAATGCGTTAAAATGCTAATTTTTAAAATTTTCGAAACTTTTCCACAATTTGATTTTTATAAAATTTTTATATGGTTTTTATAAAAAACAAAATTTTCAATTTTTTTTATAAAGTTTTTATAAAGTTTTTATAAAGTTTTTATAAAGCGATAATTTTATAAAATCGATTTTATAAAAACTTTATAATATTTTTTTACTTGGGTTGGCACGCACATACAAATAGGTACTTGCTGCTACCCTCGACAACTTCAATTTCCTTCGCAGCAGTCATTATAAACACACTTTTCACACGGCTTCCCATAATTCACTAATTTCGAGCGTGGCTGCAACATAACGGTTCGTATTTCGCGTGTCTGCCTCCGCCGCCTGCGTATACCTACACTCCGCATGTGGCATATCGACAACGACGGAGCTTAAAATGTATATAATCAAACGTACAAATTACAGTGCGGAAATCGATGCGTGTGGAACAGTTGTTGCTGCTGCAATGTTTTTTGAGATCGTTGACTGTGCGCACCATCGCATATAATAACTGCTTACACTGACTTTTTTACAAGCAAGCTGATGGCTCTTGATGACATTATTTTGATTAAACGATGGTACATTAAGATTAAAAGGCAGGTATTTCAGATAAAATACTGGTAAAAGTTGTTCAGAGCCGTTTTTGTAATTGAAGAAAATATAATAACTGATGAAACGGAAAAATTATGGAATAAATACATTTTCATCACTTTTATAATTTTTCAGTTAATTAAATATAACAATGCCTTTAAATTGGGTTCAAATTTTCAAGAGTTATTAACACAATTACTTGTCATTTGAAACATTCACAATCTACTTAAACAACTATCACCGATAAAAATTGTTTGTTATTATTTTGCCTGCGGTATATAACACATTTCCAAAGACCAATAACGCGCTGCAATTAATTTTATTGCTTTCGATAATTCGACCAATAAATATAAGTTTGTAATTGCAATGGTCGTTTTTGTGTCGAGCTTTTCCCCCACATCCGCTCGATGATAACGACGAAATAAATATCAAAAAGTTTGCCGTTGATTTTGCCCAGCGTTCTGGAAAATTAAGAATAAAAATAAAAGACACGCGAACGTCCCTCTCTCTCTTTTTCTCTGCATGCATGTGTGGTTCGCACGGAAAGATCGGTCTTTTTTGTTCGTTTTTTCTCTCTTTCGCAGCGGGTAGCAGGCGTTTTGCTTGGTGCGCTTGGTGCACGAGAGAAAGAGAGAGGCAAAAGCAATTCTCACAGTCGCGCGAACATGAACAATTAGCGTCGGGGATTAAGCTACGTCGCGCGTCCAGCCGCGCTCGGACGGACTCTCCGATAGCTGCCACCGTTGCCGCGTCTTTATAACCTATTTTTCCACCCCGAAAGAACGAATATTGCGAGTGCGCCCGCTTCGTGCGTTTCGAGCGTATCGTATAATATAATATCGCACGCAGGCGTGAGAGAAAGAGAGAGCGAGAAGAATGGCAATAATTAGCCTCAAGTGCAGTAGCGGTGGTATGGGTAGAAAGTCACCGAAATAGATACGCGAATGAGGTCTCTCTCTCCGCTCGGTTTTTCTCTCTTTTGCGCTTGGCATATGTAGAAAATGCAGCTGAGCGTGGCGCACAAGAGTCCCAGACGGCACTCGTGAACTTTATATACATTCATAACGATCGTGCATACGTTTTTCACGCGTGTATAGCCCACGGTGTAATAATTATTGTTCGAAACAGCGCAAAGATCGGCGCAAATATACTTCGCAGAGAGTTGCGCGCGATTGCCGTGCTGACCCTCGGCCGTGTGCGTTTCCCATTAACAATCGAATTTATATCGACATTTCACTGATAAATATACGTTTAATTACTGCTTTTCCGAGTTAAAAGAGAAACGATACACATGCTGCTGCATATAGCGCGCGTGGGCTCCGAGAAGACAGAAAACGCAGCGCGTTATATATAATACGTATATGGCTGTCAAATTATTGCAACGTTTATTTTTCATCTCGCTTGTAGAGAGCTAGCTCTGGCTCGCGCGCGCGTTTAATTGTATTGCTTGTCTTCTGCCATTTCCTCGCCGAGAGATTTAATTTTAATTTTCTGCAGCTAATTTCAGACCCGCGCGCGACATGTTTTCATATTTTAATTGTGAATAATAACGTTTCGCTTGTTCATATGCATTAAAAATTACATCTGCTTATATTGCAGAAATTTTATAATTTAAACTGCATATTAAGTTGAAAAACTAATCGACCATATTTATGTATGTTGTATTTATTTAAATTTGCTAAATAAAATTATCAACGTGAATGTACATCGAAACATTGCATTATAACAAGAACTGTGTTTTCTTACATTATGCGGCTATGTAAACAAACAATCAAGCTGCGCTAATAACAGAAAAAGCTCCGTTATATTAGTTTCTCCTGTACGTTTAAAATAATACTCGAGCTGGTAGAAAAATTTCTCTTCAACTGCACTCGCGCGGAGATGTAATCTTACTTTTATCAACGCATTTCAATCCTCATTCGTACAAGCAGGCTCGAGAGTTCGTGAAATTCAAAGGATTTGAAAAGCAAATTAATTTAGCGTTGGTGTATACGCGTGAGACCGAAAACTATCGAAAACTTGCCTAACAGCTTCTGAAGTATCTTTGCAAACTACATTTAGTTCCGTGCTCTCTGCGAGTTTATTATTTAAAACACTTCTGCAAGTTAAATCGAACTATCTTGCAGCAATTAAGCCTCGGCCGACAATTGTTATAAATGTCATTCAATCTTTCAAAGAGCTAGCGAAAATTAATTCGATTCAACGTTTACAAATTTTTATCGTTTTCATTTTACAGGGCAGCACTGGGTAAAGTGTGTCTAAAGCTGGTCATAGTCATGGGAGTCCCCTGGATCTTCGACGTGCTTTCGTGGATGGCGGGTGGGCCCGATTTCCTGTGGTACGTGACGGACCTTTGCAACGCAGCTCAGGGCGTTCTCATCTTCCTCGTGGTCGGCTGCCAGCCTCAGGTCCGAGCGGCCCTCAAACGGCTCTGGTCGCGCAATCCTCGGGCCAATTCCAATCGTCAAGGCAACGGCCTGAGCACGACGAGCCACGGCATGCCCAGCATGGGCGACAGCTTCACCCAGAACCCGAGCACCAAGTCGGCGCCCCTCGAAACCATCTGCTGAGAATACGAGACTAGAGAATCTCTCATCGCGGCGGAGCTCCTCCTCTGAAACTCTCCCAGAGAGTAAAGAGGAAAGTAAGCTATACACACATGCGTAATTGAGGCTGATTCTCTGGAATTAAAAAGTATTACCGTCAAGTCGAGGCTTGAAAACTCTTGACTCACCGAGGCTATATACTCCTTGGCTAGGTCGAATGATGTTTGATAAACGTTACAGTTCGACTGTTCTAATTAAATCTTTTCTCAAATACTCTTCAAAGACTGACTTTGAAGAAGTTGTTATTGGAATTTGACAAACTTCTTTCAACTTGATCATAATTCATTTCCAGATGCTCACAATAATACAATACGACATTACAATTATGTGTTTTAAAAATGATAAGTTGAATATGTTGGATTTTATAAGTGAATCTGTTAATAAAGTTCAACGATAGTAACCTTTTTATTTGTAACGTATCAAACATAATAAACTACACTATAAATTATTAGAAAATTAAAACTAATCAACCTTTACAAATTTATGAGCTAAAATTTCCAAATTTTTATAAATATAAATATTATTGCTTGCTGAAAACTGAAATTGAGCATCAAACATTGAAATGAAAGAAAAGTATCTTTTATTATATTATTGATTATCATGAATAATCTCAAAAATTACAAGAATTAACTCGTGAAGAAAACTCAGTTCAACTAATCGTACCACGGTTAAAAGTTAAATTCTAACATATAATAGTATTATCAATGCGAGACAATAAATAATTTTAACCACTGATCGTCTGGTTATATGTAACATTTAATGGGTAATTTTATTATTCAAGAGAGAATAAATTGGCAAAACAATCTTAGAATCTGTCAAACTTTCAATTTTGACCGATAGATTAATATATTGTAAAACTAATGCCTTGGAAAAATTGCCTTGACCACGTGGTAATTGATTAATTTTGAATATTGCTAAGGCGTAGATCATGAGCAACACGTAAAATTCAAATTATTATTATTTAGAAAAACACCTCATAGAGTATTTCATGATAAAATATATGTAACATCGCTTTAAATTGATCAATAATTTTTTCGAAAAGCTCATGGAATAATTTGTGCGAGTTTTACGAGATCCGTTAAAAATTTTCTAAACCAGCCAATATGTAATACAACACTGCCATTTTTACAATTATTTTATCCATTGAGCTACGCTTTTTGAAATTTTGATAAAATGTACGTGAAAATTTTCGGTATTATACACCAAGGTGTCAGACGCCATAGTATAGACAACCAAAGAATTTGGAGAAGTCATACGCGTATATATTAACTGTAACTTTAGAAGGATAGTCTATACGATAGTTAAAACTATTTGTGTGCGTCTATGAACTTCTAGAGAGCATCTTAACAATTTTTTAGAGACTGAGTTGTGCTACTAACAATATACAGCTGAATTAGACAAAATAACTATACGAACAATTAAGTCCAACAATTTTTTTTAATTTTAATATTTAAGAGACATGTGATACTAATTTATACATCGATTTTATCATAGTTCACGATTATAATTATAAATGTAATGTCTACATGTCGCATACGAATTACATAATGCCGAATGGGACACATTCAATAATTTAAACGAAAAATGTTGAAAGTGGACAAAATTATTAAACGGTGTCAAGCTTTGACGAAATTATTTCACTTCCTCCTTAGGAAAGTCCAAACGCTTAAATACGAAATTATGTTCATAGGACAATTTTTAAAATTGATCCATGTTTTTTTTGAAAAATATAGTATAGTAATATAGTATACTCTGTATCAATTTACATGTGTTAAGGATTAATTGATAGTGATTTTTCTGGTTTGTCAAACAAAACGAAAAACACTTCAAGCTATACGACATGTCTTAAAAAAATAGAGTGAATGTTTATAATTGTAGTATGTGCCGATTGTGATAACTAATATTGCGTGATTATGTACACGAAAAAATGAGCAAGCGCTTGATGTACGTACCTTTTTGCGAGACTAACTTTAGCGATTTTTTTACAGGTATCTTTAACAATACATCAAATACGAAAAATATTACTACATGGTTATAAAAGTTAAATTTTTTTTTTTTAATAATTGGTGTGATTTACATAAAATCGAATTCAGTTAATAACACTCGATATTTAACGTTTATTTTATAAGCAGTCAAGGAGTCAATTAAATTACGTATGTCATTTATAGGCGTAAATACGAAAAAAGTGTAAATTTTTACTTGAGTATTAGAATAATGTTTATATTTCCTTTGATTGTATAAATTATGTATATATATGCAAGTCTATGGCTTTCTGAAAAATTAATTTAGTTCAGAATGAATTCCAATTTATTCGTGTAAAATTCGAGGCCTATACCACCGTTCAATGTAAGACTGATTCTATACTTCAATTAAAATTTTTCGGAAATTCACAAACATCTATACAATTAAATTTGCAAAAAAGTTTCATAAAAGGGTAAGAAAAAAATTATACAATAAAAATAATGTATGAGAATTTTTAAAGTATCGGCAATTTCTATAACAGTTACTAATCTACGTCCATGCCAAATTAAAAGTTCTTATCTGGAATAGAAAAACTATAAATTAATGTATATATAAATGCTAAATAAAAAATTTAAATCTAATGAGCTGTCAAACAGTTTAGTAAATATAATAATTGTATAATGTAGAAACATAGCAGTAGCTATTATAACACTACAACAAAAGTATAGGCAGCAAGTACAAGAAAATGATTTTTAATTTTATTAACGTCACTTGTAGTGATAATTTTAAACATGATTGAATGATTATTATACTATGATACACGTATTTTATAATGAAAATAATGATGCATACATGTAAAAGTTTTTAAAGTAAACGATACAACGTGTTTGCCGATTGCCCACCATTCCTACGAAATGTATATTATGTAACAGTATTTACTATTATCAAGCTAATAAATAATGAAAATAAATAACTGTTAGAATGAAAGAAAAATGTTCCTGGTCATTATTCCATTCGATTTTTTTCATATAGTAATGATAGACTTGAAAAAAGGAGTATCGTACTTTGTTTGGTTCGTGATAGCCTCCCCCTGCAGGAGTTCATTGCTTCTGACGCGGAACAGACAACTCAATTATATTACACGTGGCAGTGGAACAGTGCTTTTAAACACATCCTCTCAGAGATTGACAAAGTCTTCTGCCATCCTAATTCAATTGGCCAAGTTTCGACGTGACTAATTTCGGAGAACATTCTTGAGACTTGTCCGCTACATGTACACGTACATTCCTGCAAGGCTCGCATGCTGTGTTCGGCGCGTTGGTTTACCAGTTCAATGGCTCGCAACGCTAAACAACTCGTAGCGTTGCTAACTTTTGGTATCTGCTGTTAGGACGAGCTTTGCTTTGATGCACTTAGGCGTGTTAGTGGGTGCGCGCAGCTGACAATTGGCCTAGCGGAGCGTACGAACTTTTTGAAAATTTTGCAAGCACGTTTTTTGAGGTGGTACTTTTTTAATCGTGTACAGTATGAGGGTTGACGCTGTACAAAACGATCAATCGAGTGTGATAATCTCGACTCCTCGGAGTCATTACCTGGTGCTCGTGAGTGACGAGAGTCCGCTTACTCGCTTTTGTCGCAGTGTGTCAATTGCATGCGCGCTCACTGATCGGTGCCTCCCCCGCATTTGTGCAGCTTCGCGTAACTTTATTTCTCTTGCACTCGCTGATAGATGTAGGTCCGCTGCGCTTTTTCGTGCGCGTTGCTCCGTCGAACGAAGCGAATAATATAGAAAAGTCGAGTATGCAAGGCCATGTGGGAAGTTTTTTCAACTGCTCGAATGATGTTCTGCTGTAAATTAACATCTGAAAAAATGTTTACCAGCTTAACGAGAAGATGCCTAGAAATTTAAAATAATAATTAATAGCATTGACATGATCAGTTAAAATATCGAAGAATTTGAAAACAGTAAATTGTTCAATGAAAACTTACCTTACAATAGAAAATCTTGATTGAATTGTGATCCATATGTATAATTTAAAAATGTTCTTTTGTTTATTCATTGAAAAAATTTAAGAATAGAAATGTTCATTCTTGGAAACCTCGATCACAAAATTACGTAAAAACATTACGTAAAAACGCATCAAAAAGTGCTACGAATAAGTCAAAGAATACATGTGATTTTTTAGAATTTTGAACAAAAACTTGAGTCACAAATATTTTTTAGGTGCACTCAGAGACTTTTTTAGCGAATTAGAATTTTAGAAATTTCTCTAAATAATATTACACAGACGCCATGATAGAAGAGATTTTGCAAAAAGCCCCATTTTATAGCTTTTTTAAAATTTATTTGGATTGTTTTCTCTGAATCTTGCAATACATTTAACGTCATCAACTTCGAACACAACTGATGGTGAAGCTTGCCACGCGTGACGCGTTTATCATATTACACTTAATTATTCCTAAGCAATCAAGTGTATTGACAAATCCTCGTGGCACCCCAGGTCCCTACGTCGAGTATTTAAGGCTCTATTCACGAAGCAGTAATCGCTCCTATTTTTCGTGCTGTCAAAATTTCACCGAAGGTTAAGGAAATTTCGATTTTTATCAAAAACAAATCGAGCGCGAGTAAAATAGAAGTTACGAGGTCCTGCAAAAGCAGGAAGTTTCTAATATATATTACATTATGAGCAGAGAAATAATCTCCTTTTCGGTTCTTTCAATTGAAAGCCTTTTTCGTGTCTGGGCTTGCGTCAGGCGTGGCTGGCGGGGCTGCTGCTCCTTTTTGAATGGCTTAATCCGCATTCATAATCGAGCGTGACAAAGTCGAGCCCGGGACATGCTGGATTCAATGCGCTAATTCGACCTTATAACCTTCTGTAATAGTAGACGAGGAGAAAAGGCCTCGTCGCGTCCTGCCCGGAAGCCTTTTCACCCGCTCACCGCCGAGAGAAAGTATTTACACTCGCACGCGTGAGCTTTGATTCTTTTCATCCTTATGTAGCCGTCATGCGCTACTTATCAAAGCCTACGAGACTTTATCGCGCGAGATTCGAGAGTAGAGAGGATGTCGATAAATTCCTCGTGAAAAGGGATAAAGAATCGAGTAATTTTCACCGCTGATATACAAACTGATGATACTAAAAAAAACTTTTTGACGTAGCGAGTAGCCATGACCAAAAGCAGTAAAGCACTTGAGCAGCGTCATTTGTTTCAAATTCGTAGCAGTCAAAACAGCAATGGAAATAAAGTGTAAAGGGCAGCTTGAGATTATTCGTTTACGTAGGGCAGGTAGTAGTATAATACCGTTGCAGTGCTGGTGTCCGCCCGAAGCCCAGCAATAAATATTAAGCGGCGCACATGGCAATAGGCGTAAATAAATGACACTCGGGAGCTTGCGAGCGTAAAATTCAAAGCCGCGCGCGCGCGCGAGGTAATATAACGTGTCCGAAGCAGTTATATTTTCAACTTGGCTTTAAAAATGCGTTAAGCCAAGCGCGCGAAACTCGAGCGCGTGTCGGTGACAGATTTCAGCTTGCGCGAAATTTGCACTTACGTTATGTATATACACGCCAAGCTTCTATGGTTTATAGTCGCGGCAAAATGGCATTTAGTGTATAATTTTCGCCCGCTGCCGTGATTTACTTCTGCTACTCTGCCTCGTGCGCCGAGGAGCTGAGTCGCTCATGACCAACTGGTTCGCGGATCGTTGCGCGTCGCAAGCTCAAATGCATCCTATACACTCGTGTATATTCGTACATATTTTGGCAATGTTTCGGCCGTAAAATTCTTCTGCTCTCGGTATCTCGATACACGTACGTGTCATCGACGCTTGTAAATCAGAACGATAATTATCGGTCGAGATTCGTTAAAACGAAAAGTACATGTTTCTTTTGTCTTTTTCATCGCTTAACGAAGATTGAACGATTTTTCTTTGTTCCAGAATAAACGACCTCGCCCCCTAAAAATATCAAATCCACAGCGCGAAAGAGCGGCTATGCGATTTTCTCTTCTTCTTTTTCTTAAATGAGATTGATCGCTGAAAATTAAGCCGCAATCGCGCTAAATATTTCTTTGCCGGATCAGCATTCGCACGTGAACTCGAGCGGCTCGATGTAAATGCCTCTACATATACATTTCGAGGGAGGTTCGAGAAAAAGGTATAGTTATAAAGTGGCCCCGCGCTTAAGTGCAAGCTAATGAGGTATATTAATCTTTGAAATGGATAAATAAATGGATCAATTTACGAAGGAAGATCGCAGCTCGTGCGAGGCTGCAGCGAGACTCCAACTGTACAACTTCATAAAGTATCCTTTATAAAAGCTACTTTCCCTTTTTTTTGCTCGAGCAACTGAAAATGAGCTTATTTATACCTATATATACATTGTATACGTCTGATCCCCGAGTCCAAAACGAGAAGGAAATCATCGTAGCTACAGCGGAGTCTCTTTTAAACTCGAGCCAACCTGCCACCTATTTATCCTCTTGCTCTCTACCTTAACGCATCGAGCAGCTGATAAATTTTCAAGACTCGAGCGAATACGTGAGCGCGATCGAGTCGGCCGATACAAGTATTCGATATGGCGTTGGAAGAAGCATCAAGCCAGAGAAAGGATATATTGTGAGCCGAGATTACTCGAGGTAAATATCGAACTTGGTCGCTATGCTCGTGAAATTTCGAGTTGCGATGCGTTGATTGTTTTGTTTACACATAAAAGTGCGTGGCAGGAGTATATTGTCGAGGCCTTTCATTATATTTGCATCCGGCGGACAATGAGCTGTGGCAGCGTAAACTCGCGCTCGTGATCCGTGTGAACTCGTAATTATTGATGGAACTAACGATCGCTCGTGATTAACAAAGAGAAGCGTACAAAACAACGCGTGGCTTTCAGAATGCGCGAGGGAGACACGAGCCGTGCAAGGATCGATCAACGATGCTATAAAACGTACCTACGGTGCAATTGTATAGAAAATTCAAGCAGAGATTAGCCGAGCACGAGGCTATAAAGGGCAAAACAAAAGGCCAAGATTCTAGCCTTGAACTTGACTACGCGCGTTAGCGACGATCTCTGTTCAGAGAATGAAAGAGAGAGACGAGCGAAACAGAGTTCGCGTGCGGCGCAACAATATTTGCTTCTCGACACCGCACGGCTGCGATGACAACCGTTTTATTGATTAAACCATATAGCAGCTTCGAGGTCCCTTTCAACGTTGAAGTCCTAAAGATAAAGGCGATACGCTGCCGGTTGCGTTATACCCCATGCTTATTATGAGATTTATATAACCCGCGCGACGCCAAGTTTCGCCAACTTTACTCGACACTGCCTCGCGCTAACCAAGTCGTGTTTGTTTTGCGCTTCTTTTTTACACTGCAATTATGTGCCGATAAAAGCTTTTAATTTGAAGAAAGAATATAAAAAATAATAACAACAAAACGAAATATTTGCCATTAAAACGCCGATAATCGTTGCCGAGAGAGCGACAAATAGTATATTACTGCCCTAGGCCGCGAAAAACAGAAAAGTCCCAGAGTACGTGTAATTAGTGGCCGAGGCGAAGCCGAGGCCAATTAACACGTGCTCTGGGGCTTTCTTTTTTCGCGGCATAGGCCTGTATACTATTTTTCATACCCCGTGGCCCGAAAGTAGCTCTTCCCGTTTTACGCAGCGGCCGGGAAGTAGCCACTTTCGGGCCACTGGTATGAAAAATTTTTATATAATATATGAAAAGTGTATATGGTACTAGCGAACGTGTACATAAATCTAGCGATAAAGTTTCCAAAAGAAAAATCAACGAGATACAGAGAAAAGAGAACTCGATAAAAATAAAAACAAAGCGCAAAGTGATCACGATTTTTGTAAACTTTGCGATGACAACAGAGCAGAATATAGCTTGAAAAAAGAAATGCTGCAATAGAAAACTTGTAAAAATCAGGAACTGACGGCGCAAACTATCGTTTAATGAGCGCGACGCCCCAAGTACAAAAAATGCTGGGCTTACGTCGTTCAAACAAGCAGGATTCAATAAGACGGATAGGTTTTTAAAAATCACCACCAACGCTTTGAAATGTGGTCGAGTAAAGATAACTTCTCTTAACTAGCATTCCTTCTGAAATTAATCGAATAAAGATACGTTCCACGCAAGAAAAAGACGATCAATTGAATCTTGTTCTTTCTTCCAAGAATGAGGAAAAATCTTACATTTTTTGGTATAATAGTCGGTAAACTTGATTTCACATTTAAAATACATAATTAACAAGGCAAAATAAATCAGAAAAAGATTTTCATATGATAATGTTCAAAAGAAATTGAAAAATAAATTCTTTTTAAAATTTGAGCATTGGATGTTTGTGAAATGTTACAATAGAGTATTTAATA
>CACVKI010146254.1:9411-27045 GCA_902732785.1 Trichogramma evanescens
AGAGAAGAGGTAACATGAGGACAGGAGAAAATGTGATCATTAAAGTGGCTTTATAGTGTGTCCTTTGCCACATCATGTAGCTCATGCATATACGTGCGAGCGAAGCGAATCATTTCAAAGCGTGACTAGACACGATTCATGGGAATCAGCGGGTCATCTTTACAAGAGCTGCATAATATAATGTTACTCTCGCGCCAGATTTGCGCCACAATATGAAGTTGCATCCTTTGATATCGCGCCTCAGTGCATACATGTATAGTATACGTATACCTGCATTGAGATTTTTATACATAGTCCTCGGGAAGCGCGTTGTGTACTAGCTTACGAGTAGTTACAATGGAGCTGAAGCGTCCACAATAATATAGTAGCAAATAATCAGTTAAATCAGAATTATGACATCAGTTTGTAACATCTTGGAATATATCATAGTTACCGAAGTATAATTCTCGTAATTATAAATCCAACCACATCGCTTTTTCTTCAAAGACTTACCGATCCATTATACTTTCGAGAGAAGCTTCTTAGCTCACATTTCCCTCAGAATAAAAGTTATAATAATTATTTTCTTTACGATCGTATTTGCGTACAAATTGTGCACACAGGTTTTAATATACTACGTCGTAAACCAATAGTTAACTCATTAGCTCAAGTAATAGACATAATTTCATTTTCTAGATAGAAAAGCTACAAGAGATCGGAGAACCCTTATTCTGTTGTGCACATTCTCATTGACTCATCAAAAAAGACACCCGCGTGAAGTTTTTCAAGAACACACGTTTACGATGAGCTTTTCACTCTGCAGTTGAATTTCTTCATGTAATAAGTTTAGATGACATAATTACAGTAATAATTCATGTAATACATTAATGGCATTTTAATGTACCTTTGCGATAAAAGATAATTTGAAAGGCAGCTAATTTATATCTTCCCGAAATGAGCGAGATGCTTTTGGTTTTAATTCCTCCGAGACTTTCCAGTTGTTATATTTGATACGATGATTCACTATGGATTGTTTTAAAAGGTGTTAAATCGCTTGGTATTCTAGGATGCGGCGTTTCATTCGATTAATTTCAAAAACTCTGGACCGTAACCCAGTAATTTTTCCGTCACAATTATCTTGCCGAGTAATTCGTGCGTTTAACTATTCTTTTTTTGAACGAAACGTCAATTCTCTTCGAGCAGTTCAATCGTGCAAACCTTTTCATTGAACTTACATCGACAATTTATATCAAGCCACTAATCCCACCGAACGCACTCCTTTTTTTTATTTACTTCGATCACGTCGGCTTTATATATCTTGGCTGCGCGTATAAATTCAAATTCCAAAATACATTTTATGCGCTCAAGCGAATGCCCTGGAGGCTAGCGGAGGCATCAGCGCCGCAGAGTGTAGTACTGCACAAGAGAGACGCACTGCTATCCTTCGTGACTTAAATTTGGCGCCGGCGGCAATACACCAATATAATGTGTTTGTGTCTGTCTGTGTATTTGTGTGCGTCTGCCTGTGTCGTGCTATACACGAGCTCAATATATAAGAACTAGATCTGTTTCGACCCTCGTGCACGCGCGCTCATGGCGTCCTGCGAATATACTTCTCGTCCTTCGATGCACTTGGCTTTACACACACATACACACTCACACAATAAGAGGAAGAAAGAAAAAAAGAAAGTACATTTGATTGTTCGTTTTCTCGCGGGATATCGCGTGGTGTATAGCTCAAGGCGACATGTTCGTGTCACCACGCGCGCACTGGTCGTGCGTCTGCGATGCTCTTTTTCTTTTTCTTCTTTTTTTCAACCAAGAAAAGATGAGGTGCCTGCGGTTTATATACGTATTATGGCAGACGAATGCCCAAAGAAGTTATTGCCAATATAGTCATTGACCTTCTTGCCTTTTTGTTATATTGTCCTATCGAGCTCGTCGGCGTAAAAACCATCCACGAGAAAATAAGATGTCATTGCGTAAGAGGCTTTGGCGTTTTTTTGATGAATTGTCTATCAAATATAACATTTTTCGATTTTCTTCACGACCAGTTATCAATTTCGTGCTTTTTACACTGCTTCACTTTCTGAAGTAGACAGATCGAAGCTTTCTTTCGTTGACTCATTAAAGTTACAAAGCTGTCACCACTCATTTTGATAATGACACCAATAATACAAAAATGCACACCGCAGAGCCTATGAATGCAATTATCGTATTGCTCTAGGCAGTTATTCTACGCTTTCAATTCTATTATTTTCACCAAAAATTGCACTTCATTTCACTCGTGTATCGACAACAGTCGTGTGTAGAGAATTATGAAAAAAATAATTCCTAGAAACATATGGACGAAAATAGAGAATGGAATTGCGTGCGCAACTTATTTACGTTAATAATTGTGATAATTTTTTTTTTTTCGAAGAAGGCTTCTTGAATGGAGTTAGTCATCGACAATTTCTCACTCCATGTACTGTGCATGTGGTTTTTTCTGCATTCAAGAAGTATCGTCGTCGCTATCACCGAGTTCGCCTTGTACAAATAAGAACAGCTTGTGCTTTTGGAATTTTTACATCTGAATGTGTTAGAAATTATTTTCTAAATTCAATTTCTCAAACTAGAACCACCAATTCTAATAGACTTTTCCATTGTGTAACTGTCGAGAACTTGACTTTGAATAGGCACTCGTTATATTGTATAGAGCATTGCATAGGAAGTATAGTAATGCTCTTTTGTGTCCCCATAGAATAAAGTAAATTTCAAAAGTCTAGCTAAAATATTCTAAATGCTTTTTTTTTGTATTTGGAGTAGCTAAAACGACTAATTGTGCGGTGCATTAAGCTGTTTTTGCGTACAGAATTCGCTGCTTCGTTACTTTTAATTATCACGTGAATGCTTGAACCGAACAAAATGTATATAGAACGCACACCAACAGGATCCTGAAATTGATGCAAGAGTGGACGAAGTGACTAACTCTTGAAACTATTTTGCACATTCCAAAACATTCAATGTTAGTTAGAAGTTGCCAAATGGAGATGCAGTAGTTTATTCCTGTATCTGAAACTAAACTTCCCTCGAATTTCCATAAATTTGCATTGATAATTGGTCGGAAAAGAATATGCAACTCGGGGCGGGGCTTTATATCCATCAGCATATATTTATCCATGCTCGCACGATTCGATAAAATTCGATTTTGCAGCCCTGGAGAGTCAATTTACGTTCGAAAACGTCGTTATCGTCAAGATTATCGAGTCGTCGATGTGAAGTTCTTTGAAGGTCTCGAATCCATGTCCCTGTATCTGATCGCTTTCTTTTCCCTCGAGCAGGTGAACAAAGGTGAAATCGAGTTTGTGCCGCTGGGGGTGCAGAGAAGATTTATACATCTATACCAGTTGGGTGTGCGGCTACGACCTTAATTGTACAAGCAAAGGACTAATTGTACTATATCTCTCGTTAATTAATGCCTTCTCTCGAGTCTGTCTGGAGCAGTATGCGCGGGCGTGCGAGGCGTTACTGGCAGCGAGTGCATCTTCGCAAGCGCACAAGACGAAAGTGTCCAATCACGGACGTGGCACGAGAGCTGCTGCTGCACCACTACTCGGGATATAACACCAATTTGCCGAGGAGATGCTGAGAAGCTAATGCTATATGCTGCGCAGTCGGACCTGTTGAGGACTGATGTATATTTCGCTACGATCACTGCGATGTTAGTGTACATCTGTACGACGTACGTGTGTGCGTGTGCGTTTGCACAATTAATGGGGGTTGACTGTTGTTGTATGTTGCTGCTATACTGCTGCTGCTGCTGCTGCTGCTGCGGTGATGCAGCCTCGGTGACACGATGCGGCCCGACTGAGAGATTGCGATTGCGTGGACTAAGTTCGTTAGGGCAGATGAGATGCTTAACTTGCGGTGCACGCTGTTTGGAATACGCCTGCGATGTATGTCTCGTTGGATTGGATTGCACAGTGACTTGATTGTTAATTCCTTATTTTTCCACGTTCAGTGTCCGATGAAAATCCTTTCAATTGCTGCTGAAAATCTCTAGCTAAGATAATTTACATCTCTCGGTCGGTAATAATTAATTAAAATGTATTTCTGAATTTATGCGAAAGAAACTAGACTTGATTAAATTTCTACGATTATCTTGTCGCGTTTAATTCACAATCAGCCGGCATGTGAATCAAGCGTTTCTATATAGGTACAGCGACACAGTCCAGATGAACTATGAGCGTAAATCTCTCGAGCTCGAAGGTACACTCGGCGAATTATCTCGCACATCTTGACTGCGTGCCGCTCACGTCTCGATATGACTTTATATAGGTGACCTCGGATACACGAGCGAGCATCAATCATGCCTACTAATTTACTGCGATAACGTTACCTTGCATTATGCATAGACCTTACACACTCAATCAAAGAAATTGATATTTAGTTTAGGATTTGGCGATTAGAGGAAAAAGTGAGGGAACGATTTTCGAAAAATTTTTCCTGAATACCTTCCAGCAAAAAACTCTTTTTCGTGTTCGTAATACGTCGAGCTCAAAAACTTTTACCTTAAATAGATACTTCGATTTTGGTACAGCAGCTGATGCATTATTGTCCTCGTACATGAAGAAATAGGTGCGTTTTAGTCACGCAAATATGATGCATTATCGAGCGACTGGGCATCCGTGTCATTTTGTCGACAGTCTAGTCGAGCTTGTAAAAATTCATATTTTTTTTTATAAACGCTATTGCGGATGCGTGACCAGAACTTTTATTGTCGATTGCGATTTTTTATGACCTCGTGCTCGAAGCAATGGTTCGTTCTAGCTTCTTAATTTTTTATATCATATAGTGTTTATGTAAAAAATACATTATTGTCACGCATTTTATATGCGGAAAAATTTTGAGATTCTTCATAATCATAATGTTCTGCGAAATACACTCCTTCAAGACGTCGATGAGTAAGAGCAAAAGTTCAAGTTCTGTAAAGTTGAAAGTTTTTGCTTAACTTTGATGCAATTTATCATTGATAAGCGATTAATCCTCAATTTAAACTTAGTGATATTGTCAAAAGATAAGAGTTTAGTAGAGAAATTATGAAATTAACTACGCGATGGTGTTATTGAAAATTTGAATGCTTTATAGAAATTAAACTTGAGTGACTTGAGGTCAAGTTTGATTTTAATAAATATAATTCGCCACGAAGTTTGAACTAAATTTTTAAAAACGGCAACCATATAACATTACTAATGACAGTTTCGATGAGTCTCGATTGCAGAATTTTGAATAGATACGGATCTTATGATGGGTGTGCCTTTCTTTTTATCCTTGAAAAGCATGTGTATGTCATACAATAAGTAGCTGTATCATAAAAGGCCCAGCAAATTAATGAATTCAATTTTTTTTTAATACATTTATTTTAATGGTATTGAAAAAATATAGCGTTAAACGCCAGATAATAAAAGTAATGCGAATATGCTTATCGATATCAGAAGCTTAGGTCCTGCAGCCATTAAGGAACTACGCCACAAATCATCTTATTGATCGTTCCATTTATTTATTTCATAACCGAAAAAAATACCCTTAAGTATTTTTACTATTCATAATCATATATCCTTTTGGAGCTCTTTTTAGCCCTTGCAGCTATTTTGACTTTTATTATTAAATTTTTGCACATTCTTCATCACATTATTTTGATTGTCTTTAAGAGTTTGGTTTTTATTTGCCAAGCAAATGTTATATAAATCTTCGTTCATTAGCGGCTCGATGATTATCTCACAGCACTCAATTGGTAGCCGGTACCATATCAGTTTCCAAAAAGATTCCAGCGCCCAACGCCGGAAAAATCCTCTTGACATTATCTCGCACAGATGTGCAGTACATGCCTCTTTTGGTCCTTCAGGTAGTTCCAACAACTCTTTGGAGCATGAAAATTCTAAGCAGTCTGTATAAGTGAGTAGTTTCACCGACTCTTCGGGTCGTAAGCGAATTAGATTGTACAGCGACAGGCTCGAATGTATCATTATTTCTTTTGCTTTGTTCACGAACTCCTCTTCGTCATACCAATTGTTTCCAACATCCACCGATTTTGCGAATAATCCTTGATTTATGAACAATTTCATTATCGTTACGGCGTCGCTTAGGTCCAGTACGTATCCTCTTTTCTCAAGGCATTCGACGACGGGCACAACGCCAGACGTTGATCTTAATTTAAACTGAATGTCTTCGATGCCATGCGATTTAAAACACTTTTTGAAATTGCTAGAACGGGGAAAAACAAAACTGGGTAGATCAGCCCCGTGATCCAAGAGTACGTCAACCACACCCGGCAAAACGTTCGCCACGGCCCATTGAAGGGGTGTTCGGCCTTTCTTGTCTCGGGCATCGACCTGCAACTTTTGCTTCCTCTCGTCGTTGATCTTGAAGAATAGCTTTATCAATTCATAATTATCGTGGTTTGCCTTGCTTATAACGTGCAAAGGAGTCGATCCCTTCTCGTTAGCCACATTTGGATCGGCACTTCTTCTTAGCAGCGATTCGGTCATCTTCTTTTGACCATAGTACAAAGCATAGTGTAGCGGTGTTCGACCCAACTTGTCCTGGGCGTTGACTTGCACCGTCTGCTTGATGTCATTGCAGATTTTGAAGAATATCTCCAGCAAGTCATCGTCGCGGCTTCTCATGCAAATAGTATGCAGAGGTGTCTCTCCGTCCTCGTTTGCCAAATTCGGATCGGCGCCATTTTTTAGAAGCAATGCGGCTACCTTATGATTGTTATAGCTTAGAGCACTGTGTAAGGGTGTGTTACCAGACTTTTCCCGGGCGTTGACCTGCACGGGCCGATTTTTGGCTTTGCTGAGTTTGAATAAGATTTTTGTCAAGCCAATACTGCGGTTTCTTTCGCTCATAACGTGCAGAGGAGTCCATCCGTCTGCATTGGCTAAATTTGGATCGGCGTCTCTTTTCAACAGAATTTCGGCGACCTTGTTGTTGCTGTGGTACAGAGCCACGTATAGAGGTGTGTTGCCAAACTTGTCCCGAGCGTCGACCTGTACCGTCTGATCGATGTCGTCGTTGATCTCGAAGAATAGCTCTGCTAAGTCATCGCCACGATATTGTTTTCTCTGGCAAATAAGATGCAGAGGAGTCGATCCTTGTGAATTGGCCAAGTTCGGATCAGCGCCTAATCTAAGCAGGGATTCGACGATCTTTTCTTTACAGTCGGGCAGAGCAAAGGGCAGTTTTGTAATGCAGTGCAGTGGTGTGTCACCCCACTTGTTTTGGGCGTTGATCTGCACTGGCTGATATTTGTCGTCGCTCAGTTCGAATAACATTTTCGTTAAGTCACTATCAATGTGACTTTCTTCTTGGCAAATGAAGTGAAGAGGTGTAATTCCATTCTTGTTGGCCAAATTCGGATCCGCGCCACTGCTTAGCAGTAATCGTGCCACTTCTTTATTGTTATCGTCCAAAGCAGCTAAAAGTGGTGAATCACCTGTTTTTTGATTGACGCAATTAGGATCCTGTCCGAGCTCGAGGAATTTCTTGACGATTTTGTCAAGACCATACGCACAGGCCACGTGAAAATGTGTGAGGCCAGACTCGTCGGTGTAATTTACGTCGAATCGATTGTATATTTTAAATAAATCTTGCACAGTCAATAAGTCGTGAAAGCATTTAAACGCGATATGCACTGGTGTGGAGCGACGCGACGATGGTTTGTGGTCTTGATCGTCGTCCGGCTTGTCTTTGTAGCCAGTCCTGATTACAAACTCCATAAATTGTTTTCGTTTTGGTGCAATTAAATATCGGCCTCTGAATTTGCGAGCTACACAATCCGAGAGAAGCTGATCAATTTCTTCGGGACAGAAAATATCTTGGAGATCTGGAAGTTGCCCTTTCCAATCTTTGATTAAGGGAACGAGTTTTTCGAAAAAGTTATCTCGACTTCTTTCGATCTTCCATTTGACCTTTTCTCGTAAGCTCTTCAATTTTAATACATTTTCTTGGTTGAGATGATCCATGTCACACACTACACTCAAATACACATAATATAAAATATTTTTTACTTTTAATTACTACTGCAGCCGATGCGATCGTCAATCGTTGTCTACACTTCTGCACAGTAATTTGTACTGATTACACACGCACTATGGACCATGTATAAAAAACATGTGCTCGAAACCACTGATCGTTTTGGACACGTGGTAAACAGCGGCAGTGCTCAAGTGTCAGATTCTGAACTATAATGTGTCTTGTACACACGAACAAATTCGACGATTTATCAACTTGTAAACAGACCTCGTCAAGTTGTCGAAGCCACACACTTGTAAGATACAAATATGTGCCAACGTAATAACACATGTACACATCAAATGTATATGACAATATTTGACGATTGACCGCGTGTATATAATAACTATCTATGGTTATAAATAATAGCTAATAAATAATAACTATCTATGGTTTTTTACTATAACAATCGATCGGGTAAGTTTTAGAGCAAAAAGTGGTGAAAAATGAAAATTGATAGTAAAAGACAAACAGACACCAACTTCGCTTTATACATTATATTGTATAAGTAGATTGATCAGGAAAGCGAGCGTGAAGTGGTAAAAAATTAAAAAATTCTAAACTCAAAAATAATGAAGTAAATAAATTTTTTAATATGATGGAAACCTGCGCAGTAGCGCAATGAATGCACGGTAAAAATTTCAAGGCGATCGGTCGGATAGTTTTTGAGATAATAAAAAACAAGCAGACACTAACTTCGCTGTATATATACAGATTTAATTTGAAGAATATCTTGAAAAATATATGAAATAACATTGTCATTTTTATAAAATTTGTGAGTATATTTTATGCTTAGTTGTAGGTATTTTTCTCAGAATATAATTGTACATAACTATTTTTTATATCATTGCTTGAATGCAAATGACGTTATCTTTGAAACGCCAAGTAATTTTAGATCGATTAGTCTTGTGTGATCTCGTATGGTAAACGTCGGCCAGGAGATCAGGAACAGACGGGTTGAGAATCTTCCTTAGCTTCGGGGGGAAGCGTCCATCCAGTCATTTATATCTTCTCTTGATAGCAGCAAGACGTGCTCAGCACGACGACGAATAATCTAATCGTTCTTTGGCTGAAGTCTCTTAAACGTATTTTCCAGGCTGTATAATTTCACATTTTATTCGGTTATAATGTTGTATGTAATCTCAAAATCAATATCGTTCTGCATTATACTACGCGCAAAATGTCGATCCCATGTATTGATACGCAACTCCAATTGCGACACAAGCAACATTTATTTTTATTCTCATTATGCGAATTTGAATGGATATTTTAAATCGAAATAGTACCCGAGAGTCGAGCGATCCAGCAAGATCAAAGAAAATTAAAACGGAAGAAACTGACGAATGGTGCAAGCGTTCGCTTGCTTTGGCAATGCTTTGGCATGTCGTGCACACGAGAAAATAATGAAGTGGACGGAGCAAAGAGGAACGAGTCGGAAGGGAATAAAAGGCTGTACGGTGCTATGCGATCAGGAGGATGTGCGATTCAGCGATCAGCCTCGAGTACGTCTCTCCCTCTCGATGACTTAGTGCGTACTCGTCGTTTTCGAGCTCGCAAAGAGATTCAATGAGAAATTATGAAGAAATCAACGTACGTGAGCTATATTGAAAAGACAAATGATCAAGATCGATTTTAGCAACATTAATAAATAGTAACGGATTTTTGAAATCATAACGCGCGCGACAGACTATCATAGCTTGCTCGTATTATTTGTTCAGAGTTGATCGCTCGGTATGTAATATGACAAACCGATAACGCTATAGTGGGAGCATCAGGTAGATTTTGATCACTTTAATTGACTTCGAATGAATGACGATTGATCGATATTTCGATACGTGTACGTGCCGTATCACATACGTAATATACCAAAGAAAAATGTTCAATGAAATTTGTAATTCTTGAGTCATATTGATATCAATTCTCTAATTAATATTACATATTATTAATTGATAATATTCTTTGTAGTTCAATATAATTTTATTCATACAGAATTTTGCGATGCATGCGTTTTTCTTATATTCTCAATTAATCATTCCAAAATTTCTAACTGATTTAATATTTGTAATAACATTGATTATAGAAATCGTTTATGAAAGCGTTCTAGCACAAAACCTATGAATAATTGGATATTCGTAAGATGATTTTTAATGTTCTTAACAAGCAATGAAAATATTTACATTGGCTGTAATGAGATAGACGAAATTGTGTATTTAAAATCCGGAATATGTAAATTATCTGACAGGACTAAAATGTTATCATTTATATGATCTTTGAGACGTCCATAATTGTGACCGCAACAATGCATCGTTAAAGACTGACTTAAATATCGACGTACAGAAAAACGTCTAAATAGTGATTACAAATGTTAACAAGACAGATTTTTCTTTCCCAATATATTGAACCAATGATTGCTTTTCATTAATGAATTTTAACGCGCAACACGTTATGGATTGATTATAAAACACCAACAATTAGTGTAACAAGGTGCGCAATCCATGCATTTAAAAAGCTCAAATCTCTTTTTGAGCTTTCTTTCTTTCCCTGCAACAGAAGTTCTCATTGTATACGAGGAGCTGAACGTCAAATGAGCGACGCTCGAAAGCTCACCGTCATGCACAGCGCAAGGAAAACTGTACATAGACTCGGCGCCCAATTACGCGTGAAAAAGGATTTTCTGCGAAAGCGTCGAGCTTAATCACTCTTAACTCCTCGACTAAACCCACCCATTCTTCATATGTGTGCGTGTGCATAGTTGAAGAGGTTCAAATATATGTGACTAAAGCGAAACTTTATAAAGTTACTGTCAATTTTGTTGTTCAGGTAAATGATTCTCTTTGAGTAATATTTGTGTGATCAACGTTTTTGCTGAACAGAAGAACATTACGTTTGGCACAGAAAAAAAATTGTTTTAAATGACGAAACTTTATTACGCAAGTTTTGGGAAGCAAGCGATCTTGCATACGAACAAAGATTGGAAAAAACGTTTTAAGAAACAGTTATTGGCCATTGATGTTTCTGCTTCATTGTTAACATACCAAGATACAGTCTCATTCCTTGCATAAATAATTGAACTGCAGCACTGCGTTGTATACTATCTGCAATACGGAGTAAATAACAAAAGCTCAGTGTAACGCAATTAGTCAAGGTCGCTAATCCAGCCGCCCGCGTCCTATGTTATACGGCGTGACCCTTCCTTTGTCTATATCCACTCGCGCGCTATCGTTCCAGCCGGCCGATTAAACGCATTCAGTCGCACGATCGATCCTAATAATAAAATCCACCGCTGCACATAGCTGTGCCCGCATATAAGCAAGCCGATAGGATGCGTCACGCATCGGTTACGACGCGTTAACCCTTGCTTGTGCGTTTAGGCAGAGCGCACACGAGCCTAATGCATGTGCAAAAGATCTCATCGCTCGTGAACATTTAATTATTCAGACCGAACGCTAATAATTCTGCGGATAATAATGTGATTTGCTTGCTCTCAGTACTTGATGGACGCAAAACTATGTGTATTTTCATTTTATCTGGTAATTCTTCATGAACAGTGTTATATTCCTGATTGTTTATTAAGTAATATATCGAGTTGAATGTTTTGATAAACAGCCCATTGTTCCACATCAATTGGAAAATACGATAAAACCTTTTTTTTTAAAAACTTATATTAATAAATCTAATTTTTTTATCCAAAAATAGCAATGGACGAGTTTTTTTGTGCATCAACAGAATTTCATCGGAGATGCTAAGATAAAAACGTTCCAGTTCATGATCAGGCGTTTCTTTTGCGACCAATATTTAAAGAATACCCTTTTAATTAACAAAATTATTCTGCATCAAATACAAAACATATTAGATTTTATTTGTATATATATGCGCATCATAAGGACTATTGTTGACTATTGTTGTCATAACTCTTTATTTTCGCTGACAATATTGACGAGGGTTGGACAGGAAAATCCATCTAAATTACTTTCGTCCACAGAAATAATAATTGCAATTCTTCTTCCACATGCAGAAATAACGACAAATAAGAGATGATATAAACCAGATGAAAATAATCAGTAGCATGTTACAACAATTTTGCTATTGTTAATGTCACGAAAGATTAATAAATATCTCGTGTTAAGTATAAGAGGATTTAAAAAGTATATAGATATCCGTTGACGTTAAAGGATGTTACTTTCGTATATTCATCTGTATTTTAAGTCTAGATTTTAAGTCTAGATCATAAACTGTTCCACTAAAGCCGGTCGAGTTGAGATTGATCCGATGCATTTGCTTGTCAAGCTATCACTTGAAATGTATGACTTGCAGTTATCGTGCACTACGTATCCTAATGATCTTCACTTGTTGCTACAGCAAAGAATAATTTACGACTTATCAATTTAAGCCTCACCAAATAATGATTTTTAATATTTTTACATGCATCTTAACTTGCAACTTTAATTTTACATTTCTCATTGCTTGAATAATAAAGTGAAAATCATTTTTTAGGAATAATCATTATTATTATTTTGACTGAAGCAAAAAAATTATAATTTAGTATTATTATTATAATTATTATTATGATTATCATTATTGAATTTAATACTAGAGAAATCATCTTGAAGTCTCTTCATTTTCTTTCCGATTGACTCTCGATATTTTTTAATACTATTGATCGTGATTATTCGTAGTTTCACTTCTTTA
This sequence comes from Trichogramma evanescens, assembly GCA_902732785.1. NCBI lineage: Eukaryota > Metazoa > Arthropoda > Insecta > Hymenoptera > Trichogrammatidae > Trichogramma > Trichogramma evanescens. The sequence continues at coordinate 22,138 of CACVKI010146254.1, forward strand.
ATAAAGCATGGAATTTGATTAAACTTGGCCAAATTTTAATGGGTGCATTCGAAATGTCCGCCAACTCGAGAATTTGCGAATGATAATTAAAATTTTTCAGATTCAGCAAAAATGTTATGGCAGCCTGTCGTTACTGACTGAGTGTTTATAGAGGACCATTAAGCTTACAATATATCAAAGTTAAAAAAGTTATACTTAAATGTTCTCCAACTATTCATGATATTTAACATTTTAATAAGTTATTAAGTATGTGAACGGACCCTCGTTCGATCGTGATTATAATTTAAGAGATCCAACCGGACATATAATTATCAAAAATGGACTCAAAAAATAGTTTTACCTTCTTGGGCCTAGGTAAGAAAATATTTTATAATCGTCAAAAATAAATAAATAAATGAATAAATAAATAAATAAGTTTCATGTAGCTAAACCGTATTTTATACTTTCGAAATAATATCGAAACGTTCTGAATGACACGTTTTAGAAAAAATAACTATCGTTCGTACTTACGTCATAATTCAAACGTGATAAAGTTTTATTTAATTGTTTTTGTTTCAATTGAAATGGCAAATTTCAAACGTGACTTATTTGTAGTATATAAGACTTCTCCAGTGCAATTTAAGCTAAAAGAGTCTTTTTTTACCTCAATGTCCGTAAAAATGAAGTCATCTCTATTTTTACTCCTAGTTTTATTTGCAAATAGTTATTCAGCATATCCAAGTGCTGATGCTGAAGCTCATGCGTTAGCCGAATCTAAAGCAGATCCAGATGCTGAACGTAAGTTTGATTTGACGTAAATTTGATCATAAAAAATAGTCAATTTTAATGAATTTATTTATAATACATATATTACTTCTTATTTAAGCTTTTGAAAAGAAAAAAAAGGATAAAAAACTATCTAATGGGCCAATAACGCCATCGATAAAAAATACACCAAAGCGAATAAAAACTACGACCAAGGAATCAAAGCGAAAGAGTACAACCACTACAACAACTCCAATTACTAAAAAGGGATCGAAGCGAAAGAGGACTACAACAACAACTCCAACTGCTAAAAAGGGATCGAAGTGAAAAAGGACTACAACGACAACAACTCCAATTACTAAAAAGGGATCGAAGCGAAAGAGGACTACAACAACAACTCCAACTACTAAAAAGGAATCTAAGCGAAAGAGTACAACAACCACAACAACTCCAATTACTAAAAAGGGATCGAAGCGAAAAAGGACTACAACCGCAACTCCAACTACTAGAAAGGGATCGAACCGGAGGGGTACTGCAACCAGAACAAGGCGAATCACAACTACAACTGAGCGAATAATAACTGTAACGAAGAAAGTACGACGACCAGTCATTAAACCAATTGATGTTAATTCAATATTTACAGATACTTCTAAAACTATTACAAACGTATATAGTACTCATGCTGAAATAGAAAAAATTAAAAACTCAAATAATAAATATTCAGGAACTTCTAAAAAAGAGGATAGCTCTATTACGAATGAGCCAAAGAAAGATTCTGAAGAGGACTTAGAGGATAACAAAAAACAGCCAGATGTTTATAAAGAAAATTCAACCAACGATTATGATAATGAGTCAAAAACTGCGGAGGAAGAACTAGTTACTTCTACAAAAAAACCCGATGAACCAAAAGATGATTCTATTGAAGATTATGATGACGAGTCAGAAAATGCTGAGAAAGAACTAGTTACTTTTACACAAAAGCCCGACGAACCAGAAGATGATTCTACTAAAGATTATGATGATGAGGAGTCAGAAACTGCGGAGGAAGAACTAGTTACTTCTACAAAAAAGCCCGACGAACCAGAAGATGACTCTACTGAAGATTATGATGATGAGTCAGAAAGTGCTGAGAAAGAACTAGTTACTTCTACAAAAAAGCCTGACGCAACAGAAGACGATTCTACTGAAGATCATGATTATGAGTCAGAAAGTGCGAAAAAAAATTAGTCGTTTCTACAAAAAAAAAGAACATATCAGGAGATGATTTTGCTGATGATTAACAAGATGAATAAAAAAGTACGGGAAACAACTTAAAAAACTACACATCTACAAAAAATTCCATATTTTCTATAAAAATGAGCTTATAATTTTAAATAATAAAATAAGTACTCATTTGAAAATGTTTTTATTTTTACACAATAAATCATGACACAAAAATACTAAAAGTATAAGAATTTACTAACCTAATTATCAGCTGCGTTAACGTAGTTTGCAGAAAATGACCTGTCCTCATAGCTGGTGATTTAAAAGGCCTGGTTAACGGAGTAGGGCAGCAGGGAGAACAGACCACAGGCCGAGGTCCTGTTTGAAGCACTCGTACTCCAAGACTTCTTCCTGCTCAACATTGATTTGAATCCAACATTCGCTACACTCTGAGGAGGCTCTATAGTTGATCTTACCTTTGCCAGTGACTAGCTTTTGAAACGAGTCAGGTCCTGGCGGGTTAGTTATATTTCTTTCCTTATAGTGACCATCAGGCTGTAATGCTAGCCAAGTGCCTGCAGGTCATAGCAGATGGAGAGCCCTTACTCCGAACAGCAATTGTTTCATCTAATCAGTAGAGTTTAATGCAGAGGTCCCCAGAAGATATGGACGATGATCTACTGTCATGCTAAACACACATTTTGAAAATAAAAAGTAAACCTTTAAATTTATGAGGAATCAAACTAAAAGGTCTAAATTCTGTGAATTTTTATTTGTCTATGCACTCGATAAAATTATATACACGGTTTGAAATTTTTTTATTATTTAGCATGTTAAGGTTGACGTGATGTAGCCCCTATGCGCTTTGCACATACTCGAGCAAGCGACAATCTCTCTGTGGGCGCGAGTATTTTGACATTTAGTCGAACTAGGTCAGGAATATAGGCTTGACATTCGCACGTGATGCTTCTTCCGCGAGAGGGAATGCATGTAAGCCATAAATGTTTGTGTGCGCGACTCAGAACAGTGATATACGCTGTCGGCATCCTTAGAGAAGCCAGAAATCAAACTGATGCATCGTGGCTTCTGGTGTCAACGCGATCAAGAGCCGAGACAGCCCAGTCAAGATTCGAAAGGACATAGAGATGTATTTCTCGCTGCGGTGTCGATTCTACGTACAGCGTTTATCCTAGGGTACGGCAGCTTCATTATAGACATTGCTATACCCATTATGACTATCGTGCATTGTTGTGTCAAGTACTATTACGCATAAATTCATTCGCATCACATAAACAGCATCTGGAACAGTGAATTGTTATAGATATGACTTCGTAGGCAAGATTTCGATTCACTCTATAATGATGGATTTCTAACGAGAATCGATTCGGATTTATCTATTACCTTTACGTTTGATTGTGCGAAATTAGCAACAACTGTCAATGAAAATTAGGCTTCATAATTTTAAATTTTGAGCCACCTGAATTATCATTAGCTAATTGTGTAGGTAAGATTTTGTGGTAAGTAATTTAGTTTATGACTAGTAAGTGAGGTTTCTTTGCCTAATGAAAAAATTTAAATTGCCGTTGAAAGTGTAGACTTCGCACTGAAAAAATTACTAATTTAATTGTCTTGAGTTGGGAAGGTGAAGTCAGTCCAAAAACCAAAATTTCAATCAAATTTTCTGAAACTTCTACTGAATATTTATCTAATTTATAACCCCCAAAATGAAGGCTGAAATAGATAGACCTTCCTTTCCCAAAATAGGCTTTCAGACAAAAATTCAATTGAAGTTTTAGTAAAACATGATTTAAAAAATTGATTTTTTACTGCCTTCTTTATTTTCTTTGATATGAAATCACTATACGAAAGAGCTCTGCGAGAAAAATGGCATACACGGTTTATCTACAAAAAATTTAATTTGCTCACATATTCAAGTACAATCTATGATTAGTTTTTGTATGATAAGTAGAGAGAGTTACTATAAAGAAAAATATTGAAAACTCCCTCTCCATAGGAAGAACGAAGGGTGTATTTCATAAAGAGTCAGTATCGACTGCATCAAAATTTTAGGAAAGGAAAAGGTCGGAAAAGTCGGCGCAATTATAGGAACGTCCAATTTCGGAGCAGAGAAATTAATCTTTGCCACTGTTACACTGCTCAGTAAAGAACTCGAGTTGCTTCGATGTGCGGAGTTTCAATTTGTCGCGCAACAGCTAGAAGTAAAGAGAAAGAGAGTGAGAAAGAAGCACTGCGTAGCTGATTATGTATATAATAGAAACATGGCTGTTATTCTCGAATTATTCTTCCGATGAAATATTTTATTTAATTTTTTCAATATTTGCTCGAAATATTTTCAAAGCAAAATATTTAATGATTTTGTTTATTACAACATACATATTACAATGTTGGCCTATTCGCTTGAGACAAACACTTTATTTTCGGACTTTTATGCTATTTTCACTTTTTAATGGAGCAAAAGCTTATGAATATGATTTTTGACAACAAATCTGAATTCCTCATCAAATTTTACATTAAAAATCATGTTTCAATAATTGCTCCCTCATAGAGGAAGCTTTGTGACGGACCGATTTTCGACTTTCATAACTAATAATCGTAGAGTACTTTTACATATATATTCTTAAACTAGATCGAATTGCTGACACATGTCTGTATGTGTGTGTGTGTGCGTGTGTTGGGATGTGCGCAGTGATATATCGATGACGGTAGTTCGTATCGTTACTGTAGACGTCTCATTTTATTCGTTTTGATGTAAGGAAGAAGCCAAAACATCATATTTAGTTCTGCGTCAAGTATTTAAAAAGTTATGAGGGATTTTCTAGAAAAAAAATTTTTTTTTTTTTTTCATTTTTGTCCTATTCGTTCTAAAACAAACTGGTTTTTTTGAATAAAAGTAATACTTTTTTTAAGGAAGAGCTTTTAACCTTTGATTTAAGATAAAAA
>CACVKI010146254.1:27095-42958 GCA_902732785.1 Trichogramma evanescens
TTTGATGTAAGGAAGAAGCCAAAACATCATATTTAGTTCTGCGTCAAGTATTTAAAAAGTTATGAGGGATTTTCGAGAAAAAAAATTTTTTTTTAATTTTTTTTTTAGTTTTGTCATATTTGTTCTAAAACAAACTGGTTTTTTTTAATAAAAGTAGTACTTTTTTTAGGGAAGAGCTTTTAACCTTTGATTTAAGATAAAAAGTGTAAAGATTCACCGTAAGTTTGAAAAGTTACGTTTTGAAAATGAAATTTGGTTTTTATGATTTTTTCTTTTTTCTTAGTTTTGTGTTGTTTCGTGTTCAAAATTTATTATGTGTCAAAACATTGTTTATGGGTGGATTAAGGATGAAGCCAGAAAATTTGATTTAGCGATAAACGAAGAAAAAAAATTTTTTTTTCGATCTTTAAAATTTTTTTTTCGGGAAAATTTTTTTTTTCTTTCTTTTTCGTGTCGTTTGGTTGAGAAATAATTTATAATTGAAACTGTTTTGTGAACGAATTAGAAAAGATGATATTAATATTTCCAAATTATTTTCAAGTTAAAAAAAAAGTATGAGCAAGCTACTTGCCAATACATTGGCAGCGGTTTTTTTTTAGGTGCATTTAGGAGCTTTCTTGTGAAGTTGAAAATTTAGCAATTCGCTCGATAAACCAGGAAATGTTTTGGTAGAAGAGTTGACATGAAATCTCATATGTGTCGCATATTTCACATGATCAGTTTGTGAATCAGTTGGAAAATGAAATTTAAAAATAAAACAAAACTTATCGCGAACGCCTATAGTTTCTGATCTTTTAACCTTTCAGATCGGTCAATTTTTTACCACGAATTTGACAACGATTCAAGTACATTTAGTCGTACGTTTCATACTATTGTTTCATATTAACCACCAATCGTATTCAAGCTAATAATGTTCTCTCATGTGATGAAGTGTACAAGTATATAGCTCAAAGAGAATATTCTAAACCCGACAAAGAAGTCAATTTTCTTGTTATATTTTCAAAAATCATTTCCTAAAGTTTGGTACAAAAATTCGAGTTCAAAGTCAGTCAAAATCAAAAAGCTCGACTCCAGTTAAAAACATTAAACGCGTTTTTCTCGAAACCGTATATGTTCAAACATTTTGGGAAGGGCATGTAATTTTGTGGCTTTAAATGAAAACCTCCTCTCAAACGCAAATTTGAAGAAAAAAAAACACTAAAAATATTTTATGAAAAAGAGATGGCACCCTTTCGTCTATTGATTTCCGGGTCATGTACGAGCTTGCAAATTTCTAAACCTTAGCGTGTGCATAATGCAGTTGGCATAATCTTATATTTATGTACCGCGAGCAAATGCATTACATATAAAGTTTCACAAAAGTACAAAGTAGTCGTAGCTGGAAAGACATAGTAGGGTCGCAGCACATAATACCATTGAATCTTTGTCCCTTTAATTACCGTTTCGCGTAGAAAAACCTGGTTGGACGACTAATTAACGCAACTTCTCGTATACGGCCACCCACTCCCTTACTCGCAGCAGCCTCCCTCTCGCTTTTTTTCTCTCTATATTTACCCACACACAGACACATACACACACATGTATAATTTCTTTCATTTTTCTTGGCTCTTTTTCGTCGCTCTCGTCTCTCGCTCTCTCTGTTTCTCGTTATACCTGCGCTATGGTAGAGGTGTACGCTGCTGTACATGCACAAGCGCACATATACATAGACACGCATATTACCGGCGCGCGCTCCTCGCCGAGCAGTCTCAGCTCGAGCGAATTTAACCTACCTTAACGTTTCAACCCGCTTTTCTCGTGTTCAAATATACTCATGTGATTTTAAGGCGTCAACCCGTGGCGTACATATATACCCAACAGCGCCCAACGTTATATACTTTACTTGTGCGTGTTAATCGTGATTCGCGCAAGCGTATAGTGTGTGCATATATATCTATAGGTGCACACACATACACTGACATACGCGAACAAAGCTGCCACTGCCAGCTCTCGCATACACATACATCCACACAGTTACGTTTATATAACTACGCGTTTATATAGCTACGCGCGCCGACTGAGCGTAGCTCTCTAGCCCATGTTGTATAGGTGGCCGAATTCACGCGCGTGCAACTGCGCGACGGCTCGTCAAGACTTATTTGTTAGACTCCCAGCTGCTGGCTCTATATACTATGGCCGCTGCCACCTCCACCCGAGGCTCGCACCGCTTCGTCAATCAGCGAAAATCTTCTCTTGACTTTCCCATAATTTATTTAGACCTTATCACTAGCAGCCCGCGCGCGCTTCACAGTCGGACTTCGGAGTCCTCATTTAGCAATGATTCTCCCCCTAGTTTTTACCAACGCCAAGAGAGAAAGAGAAAGAGTGAGAGAGTCGAGCTACAGACGCGTACTTTATGCATGTTCCGAGGTATTTACTCTGCTTTACCCAGACTTTGATCATTAGGAAATATTCAAGCTTGCTAGGCACGAGGTGGGTGGTGTGCTTGCTGCTGCCGCCGCCGCTGCATACTTTTTTTTTATCGAAAAATAATCTATTTTTTGCGTGCGAACATGATCGTAAAGTAAGCGAAGTATCATTATTCAATGTCGTGAAATACGAGCCCGAATATGCGCCTAGGCTACGTCGGCAAGAGAGCATTTAATCAAAAACGTAAGGCGATTGCAACTACTCATGGCTATTGAACTAATGACCTTAACAAGCATTATTTACCATTAGACGGAGCGCAAGATCGAAAACCGCCTCGGCGGTCGAAACTATTCCCTTTCCTCTTACTAAACTTCTGTTTTCGCTTCTACGAGCTACCGCTAATGGCCCGGGCGTTTGTGCTAGCCGTACTTACGATGCATGTACGTGTGCGCGTGTACACACATTTGCGCAAAGGCCAAAATAATATTGATAGATTTTCCAAAATATCCGTATGCGATTCTAACGACGCAACATTGCCGCGCTTATTGCAGTCCAATTACAAGAACTGAATCGGGGGGGAGGAAGCTCGGGAAGCGCGGCGTGTCGGGCAAAAACCTAATTACAAATTGCAGCTCGACGCGGCGCAACTACACGACCCAACTAGCTGTGCAGCTTTAATATTTGAATTGATAGCGTTAATTGGTTTGGGGGCTGTGCGCGCAAACAAGTGCTATTTATAGAAAGATCAATCGATGCAAATTTATTATGTGTGTACATAGGTGGCTCAGCTGGCGCTGTAGTGGCGGCTCGTTTGAGCGAGATAGCCGATTGGAAAGTACTGCTCATAGAGGCGGGTCCGGACGAGCCGCCGGGCGCCGACGTGCCCAGTATGGTGGCCATGTTCCTGGGCAGCCAGATCGACTGGAAGTATCGCACGCAGAACGAGACCCACGCCTGCCTCGCCCAGGGCGGCTCCTGCAGCTGGCCGAGGGGGAAGAATCTCGGCGGCACCAGCGTGCACAACGGCATGATGTACATCAGGGGTCAGCCGCGAGACTACGACGACTGGGCCAAGCTGGGAAATCGCGGCTGGTTCTGGAAAGACGTAAGTCCACTGCCAATGGCATCCCCCATACGATATATAACGACTCGAGCGTTTAATTTTGCGAGCTGCTGCATCGTGAGCTAGAGCCATGGCATGCACGTGACAATTTTCCACTCGTACGCACACACAATTCACACATGTCGATCGATGCGCGCCTGCAGGTACTGCCGTATTTCATGTGCTCGGAAAACAATACCGAACTGTCGCGGGTCGGCAAGCGGCATCACGCCAAGGGGGGGCCGCTGACGGTCGAGCGCTTCCCCTGGCAGCCGCCCATCACCGCCGACGTCCTCTACGCCGCGGCCGAGGCCGGCTATCCAATAAGCGAGGACCTCAACGGCGACCGCATCGTCGGCTTCACCGTCGCTCAGATGAATAATCGCGACGGCGTGCGGGTGAGCAGCGCCGCGGCCTTTCTCCAGCCGGTGCGACAGAGGCGCAATCTTCACGTGCTCCTCAACGCGACCGCGACGAGGATCATCGTCGAGAATCAGCGCGCCGTCGGGGTGCAGTACTTTCAGAATGGAAAATTTCAAGCGGCCAGAGTCACGAGGTAATAATAAGATTTATAATCCTGCACGTTGCGAGGGTAATTTTGCATTTGACTTTAATTTTTTTTCGTTGAAACGCAGAGAGATCGTGGTATCGGGTGGAGCTGTAAATTCGCCGCATCTACTGCTGCTGTCGGGCATCGGGCCGAAGGAGCATTTGCGAGCCATGAACGTCAGCATCGTCAAGGATTTACCGGGTGTCGGTGAAAATCTTCAAAATCACGTATCTTATACTCTATCTTTTACGATAAACGAGCCAAACACGTACGATCTGAACTGGGCTGCGGCCACGGAATACATTGCCTTCCAAGGAGGACCGATGGCTTCGACTGGCATGTCTCAAATTACGGGGAAACTACCGTCCACCTACACGACTGCTGATCATCCGGATATACAGCTATATTTCGGCGGATATCAGGCTGCTTGCGCGACCACTGGTCAGGTCGGGGCTTTGCTGGATAATGGCAGACGCCGCATCAGTATGTCTCCGACGCTTTTACAGCCTCGCAGTAGAGGTAGAGTCTTCTTACTTTTATATCGATCGATTTCGATTTACGCGCCAATCCGGTGAGCGAACACTAACGAATTTTATTATTTTTTCGACTCACAGGCACTCTGCGCTTGGCCAGTAACAATCCCTTTGTGTATCCGATAATAAGGCAAAACTATTTGACCAATCCGGTGGATATTGCTATATTAATTCAAGGAATTCAGATTGCTCTTTCTCTAGCTAATACATCCGTAATGGCCAAATACAATATATCCTTAGCAAATGCTCCCATTCCTGCGTGCTCACGCTTTCCATTTTTGAGTTATAACTACTGGGTGTGTGCCATCATGCAAGATACGGGTCCAGAAAACCATCAAGCTGGCTCGTGTAAAATGGGCCCACCCAACGATCCGTGGTCTGTGGTAGATCCTGAGCTCAGAGTCTATGGCGTTAAAGGTCTGCGAGTCGCAGATACCTCGATTATGCCCAAAGTATTTATTTTTTCAAAAGGTATACAGCAGAAATGTTTTGTATCGATTTAACGATTGCTTTATTTAGGTAACATCGGGAAACACGGCTGCTCCCGCAATGATGATCGGCGAGAGGGCGGCTGCATTTATCAAAAAGGATTGGGGAGCAAAACCAACGTCATGGTACGATTATAAATACACTTTTACTGTTATTATGCTCAATAATTCACGTGACATTTTTTGACAGTTTGTATGCTAATGCAGACTACTCATTGGATTTACTTCACTGGGGTTTAAAATATCTTGACAAGAATCAAAACATTTGGAGATAAAGCTGATAATTTTCGTTTAATATTGACGATAAAAACTGTGTCACGAACAAAACTACACTGTACACGAGCGAGTGAACTTTAATCTGTTTAAATAGTCAAAACAAGAAAGTGATTGTGCGTCATTTTTAAACGTTGTTATTTGTTGCCTGTAATTGTTATTTCAAAAACTATTATCTAGTCTAGATTACTTTACAATCCTACTTTCATTGTTACGCGTGTCATTGTAATTTTTATTACCAATTAGCCAGGTAACTGATAAAAAGAAATAATGTATTTCATGTGTTCATTTATCAAAAAAGTTACCACGAGAACTTATTTACGAAAACATTCGTACGTACTTGTTTCCGGTTTAAGTTTTAGCGATAGCAATATGTTCGTTTAGTATTTTCCTCGAAGCTTTGTAAAAGCATGAAATATAAGAGCGCATACTTATTGTTTTTGCGTGTAGCTGATGTGCATTATTTCATATGATGGTACATTGTACAAGTTTTAAATCGAAATACATTTTTTTAGTTAAACTTAGTCAACATTGTTGTTTTACTTTTTATATTATAGGTAAATTTTAGCGAATATTCGTCGAAAGAATGTAGCGATCCATTTCTTAATGGACCAGAAGTCAATCAACGCTGTGAAAATTTATTATCACATTGCGCGTTGTACTTGACACTTATGAACACTATAGTACAGAACTATACGCGAGTAACTGGCTCAAACAAACGCGTAACACCAGTGAAAAAAGTGCTAGATGTTTACGATTTTATTGTTGTGGGAGGTTTGTCTATTTGAATCTTTAAAGTAAATATAATTATGAAATCGAAAAAACCTTATTTAGGTGGTAATGCCGGGGCGGTGGTAGCCGGGAGGTTGAGCGAAATGAGAAATTTAAAAATATTATTACTAGAAGCTGGACCCGACGAGCCGAATGCAGCCCAGATACCCAGTAATTATGCTCAATATTTAGGTGAGGAAAGTTTTCTTTAATTTTAGCGAATTCTCATTCGCTAAAAGCTTTATTCAATTCGAAATGATATCGTCATTACTTATGTAGGCAGCGAGCTAGACTGGAGATATAAAACAAGAAACGAAACGTATGCTTGCCTGCGGAATAAAGGTATCTGTTTGTGGCCTCGCGGGAAGAACCTCGGGGGAACGACTGTACATCACGGTATGGCTTACCATCGGGGAAACTCAAAAGACTATGAAAAATGGGTGGCAATGGGATGCACCGGATGGTCTTGGGAAGAGGTAAGTTTTTTTTAGAAAATGTACCATCTAATGTCTTCCAATTATATAATCGTTACAAGATGTTTTTTTAAATAAAATGTGGAATAAAAAATGTATTATTTTAGGTGAAGCCTTATTTTTTAAAATCTGAAGATAATCGTGAAATCAAACGAGTGGGAAAACAACACCATAGTACCGGTGGGCCATTACCAGTCGAAAGGTGCGCATAAATTATGTACTAAAATTAAACTTATCTTGTCTCGCTTTGCTGCTGCACAGAGCATCTTTTCAGATTTCCTTGGCAACCTCAATTCGCGAGGGACATCTTAGAAGCTGGCAAAGAAATAGGCTACGGAGTTACTGAAGATATGGTAGGCGATAAAATAACTGGATTTACAATAGCGCAAACAATAAGCGATCATGGCGTGCGCATCAGCAGTGCCAGGTCGTATCTCAGCCCAAATAGAAATAAAAATAACTTACACATCGTTTTAAATGCCTTAGCCACAAAAATAATATTCCAAGATAAAAAAGCCGTGGGCGTTCAGTTTATTCAGGTAAAACACTTTTGCATTTTATATTGAATAAGCTGGTTGTAATAAAAAAAGGAACTGAATTGGCCCTTGACTTACTTCAATGGTTTTACCAAAATTCTTCAATAGCATAAAGACGAGTATTTTCATATTCATACTTATAAGAGAAAAATAAATTAAGTATATCTCTGCTTCTTTAGCAAAGATAGTTTTATTGCAAAACTTGAGCAAACAAGTAAAATTTTTTAAATCGCGTACTTCCCAAAACTAAACAAGAATTTGTTTTAGAATGACATAATACAGGAGGTTCGATTCAGACGAGAGATCATAATTTCTGGTGGTACTGTAAATTCACCGCAACTTTTATTATTATCGGGAATCGGATCGGAAGCTAACCTCGAAAAGCTCGATATTCCAGTCGTTCACGATCTTCCTGGAGTTGGAAGGAATTTGCACAATCATGTGTCTTATGGTTTAGATTTTACAATTCAATACCCGGACAACTCGGGCAATAGTTTCTCGCCGACAGATCAATATCTGGCCAATCAAACTGGACCACTATCTTCAACTGGCCTGGCACAAGTGACGGGAATATTGGCGTCTGAATACACCAGCCCAGATGATCCGGATATACAAATGTTTTTCGCTGGTTTTGAAGCTAATTGTGGGTTAAACGACTCATCTTCCGAGCGACATGTGCAATTCATTCCCGTAAATTTGCATACCGAAAGCCGAGGTAAATATCTACTCATAGCCGCGTTTGCGTTATCGAGTGCAAGGAAGTTTGATAAATAAGAATATTTCGAGAAAGTGCATTATGCGAGGGCTGCATGATAAATTGGTAGGACTTAAGATAGCTACACGCGATATGTGCGCGGGGCATTAAAGATTATTGAGTTGATTGCTTGAAATTCTTAATCCAGGTGAAATATCTTTATTGAGTAAGGATCCTCTGGAACATCCTTTCATACACAGTAATGATTTGGAAAATCTACGAGATGTGAAAGTTCTAATCTCCGGAATCCGTATAGCTCTTTCTCTGGCTGATTCTCCAACGATGAAGAAACTTGGCTTAACTCTGACGAGCTCCCCCCTATCCGAATGCGCCGATTTTCCATTTAAGAGCGATGAATATTGGACCTGCGCAATTCGTCAAGAAACTCGGACGGAAAACCATCAAGCTGGATCGTGCAAGATGGGACCCGCTACGGACGAAATGTCAGTCGTTGATCCGCGACTTCGCGTTCACGGTATCGAGCGCGTCAGAGTCGTCGATGCTTCAGTTATGCCAAGGGTATTTATGTTAACTTGATCCAGGACGTGCCTCTCTACATAAATCTTTCACTGTTTATTGGAAAAATTATACGATTTTTCAGGTGGTATCCGGCAATCCATCAGCCGCTATAACGATGATAGCCGAACGAGCCGTAGATTTCATCAAACAGGATAACAATCTTCCTTTGAACGCGTGGTGTTGTTGAATACTGAACTCATATAATCAAATAAAAAAGTGCGCTGTAATTTTTTACAGTGTTGCATGAAAAAGAAATATTGAAGTTGCATTGTCTTTTTCAAAGTAGAAGTGTTTGATCAAGATAACTAGGGCGAAATAAGAGCGACTACGTGAAGTAATGCCGGTCGTTACTACGTGCATTAGTTCAATCAGAAAGAGCTTCCCGAACGAGAGACAACAAACCCAAGATGATAAGTCAGCGTCGAGCTCCGCTAGTCGAAAAGTCGGCTGATTTGCCTCGAAAACTTGTGTAATCTTTAAGGATCGAGCAGTTACAAAGACTTTACTCCTTACTCTCAGATTTGAAGTTTTATCGTGTTACCGTCCAATTTACATTTTTCTCCTCTTTATTGAATATTCATGCGTGCAGAACTTTTATCAGGCTTCGAGTTTAGTTTTAATTGTAGTTATAGCTAGAATCACGATGTGGAGCAAGTGTTTATATTTATAGCATAATACGTCGCGAATATGCATGACATGCTTATAAATTAATCACTCTGCACTGAGATATGTCTTATCGGGAATGGGATGTCAAAGGTTCGATTAACTAACAAGTTCATTATGTATGCTAATTGCCTCAAAGATAACATCCGTACAAATTGATAATAGTCGAGATATGAGAAGTTATATGCAAGAGGGAGTGAGAGAGAATAAGTGAATGTCCATTGGGAAATTAATCTCGAGTAATACATTGTTGTTCTCTGGCAGCGCAGCGTTGTATTCTCTGTTTTAAAAAAAATTGAACTCTGAACTTTGAAGGCATTCGTCATTAATAGTTACAAACATCGATTAAACGGTGCAGTTTAATTTAGAGAAATGTTTTCGTAGTGATCATCGTGGCCAGTCGCATAGGTACGTATTTACCGATACCAAGCTGAGCATATGTGCTTACACGTATTGGGCTAAACCGCAGCGGCAAAATAAACGCGACCCAGAAAAGTTTCCCGAAAGTTTGTGTATACACGTGAGCTACAATCAAGTCTCTGCTGCGTTTAAGCCTGGTATCGACGAGAGCGTAGATAAATATAAATATGTGTGTATGTGTGTGTGTGTGTGTGTGTATTTTTTTCACGAGGACAGAGTAACCCCTACAACTAGCGATCTTACGGCATCAAGTATCCCACCATGGTCGTCATTAGACATTATTTCGGGAGAGCTTTAGAAATAGCCTCTGGCTGTCTTTTAGATCTGTCTTAACAATACATTTCTAATTTAGCCCGCGGTGATTTAGGATTAAGAAAAAAATACAACGTATTTGATTTCGTTCTGTCTTTAGTAATTAACTGTTTCATTACCTTCAAAGCAAAGTTTTATAAAAATCACCCCCTTACATGAACTTTGGACAACAAAACAAAGCAGGCTCTGTGCTCCTATCTTTTGTTTAACAGTTGAAGCAGGATGACACTTCTTCGTGTACCAAACGATACTCTGACCTGAAACATCTGAGCATGAACAGAAGCTGGGTATTAATTCATCTCATCGTGATTCGCTTGTCCCAAAACTTGTGATCTGAAATCAGTCCTCCTCCTTTTTTTGAAGCAAACAATCGAACGCTGTTCCTTTTATTCACCAATCATGATCACAATAAGAATTGTTAACTTGAAACAATTAACTTGGTAAAAACTCGTGAAGTTACGTCACTACGGCTCGTTGAAAGTTTGAAAGAGTCAAAATAAAGCGATATAAATTTGCCTCTCTTTCCTGCTGAGCCAAAAACGCCTTCCAGATCCCAAGCTTTGAGCGAAGGATAACGAGCTTCGACGTGCAAGCTCACAAACATCAATGCTAAATCACACGCCGTGTATAGTACATAGCGGAGTTTATAGCTCAACAAGCCAGTAGTGCTGCGCACTGCTTGCGCGCTGCTTGCCATGAATGTATATATAAGTCAAGTACGCGCTCGCGTTCTGTCGTCGTGCCATTCTCACGTTTGCATTGTCTCGGTGGAACTTAGCCGGCACTTTGCCGAGCTCCGAACTATGCCGCTGCGCCGCGCGGCAGCTCATACGTAGCTACCACTACTACTACTACTGACTACACGCCTTCCAAGCCCCGAATTCCAAAGCCATGTGCGTTTGTAATTAACTGCAGTTACGTACGCGCTTATTATTTATAGTGATCTATGCGTTTACGAGCTAGATCGAACGGAACGCGCTCAACGGCTTTGTTACTTCGAGAGCTATAAACTCGCAAGCGTAAACTTGAGAGTATCAATACACATGCGTGACATGCGAAGATGAAATATCATAACCGAACGTTTGATGAATGGCCGTGAGCGCGCGAGCGTGAACGAAATTCTGTCTTCTAAATCTAACTCGAGGATAAGTTTTAAAAAATTACAAGGCTTAATCATGTTAAATTGCTTCTTGGGTAGGGAAAAGTCTGAAGCCTCCGTGACATAGTAAAGACGGCGCAAGCTGTACAGCTTTGGCCGTTTAGTAAAGCAGCAACAGCAGCAGCAGCGGCATCAGACTGCGAGTATATCTTGGAAGCTCTAGATCTCCGTTCAACGGTTAAGTCCTGTATTAAGGAGGAAACACGGCCGCCTGCTCCTCTGTGCTCTGCATCGAGCCGATGAAAAATTTCCCTAACCCTCTCGTTCATGCCAAAGACTGGTGTTGCTCAATATCCTGACGTTTTTTTTCCTTCCTTCTTCTTCCTCCTTTTTGTTCCAATCTTTCTTACTTTCGCTCCATCTTCATCTTCTGCTATGAAAGTCTGTATACTTTCATCTTCGGATGGCTAAAGTAGCGGTAACGGCTGTGTAGCTTTCGCGTAAATTGAATTCGATTTTCTGAGAGACCCCGAGCAAGGGCATTTCGCGCACAAACTCTCTTTCTCACTCGCTGGCAGTTTCCTCGACTGAATCAATCGAATTTCCTTCTATTTCATGGACTTCATGCTCTTTTATGTATTATCATATCTCCCTAGTTTTCTCTGACTTGTTATGTAATAACCAAATATGACGATCGCTTCAAAATCTCACTTTGCTCCGACTTTACTCAGGCAATGATTTCTTTACTTTTTTATGCCCAAGTTCATGTCACGAAACAACTTTTTACAATATCATCAAGTCAAACCAAAATTCAAACATACTATCATCGTTATTTATGACGATCTAGAATGAATTTCATTAATTTATTATTCTTATCGCATTAAAAAAAAATGTAATACTGAGGTACGTTTGTACAAAAAAAGTACACTTGAACTTAATGAATACTTCAAGGAGTAATGAAAGTCTGCAATGCACCCGGATGGAAAATGTATTTAATATATTTTTACACTCTCAAAATAAGAACGTGAAATTTTATCCAATAGCATGATTGACACGGAGGTAATGTCAGTCGAGAGCTTGGCAACATTGTGCAATGAAATTATTTCGTATTGTGTGCCAAGAGTACGATATTCCGAACGAATTAAGTTGGGTGATGCGAGTGAGATCACGAGAGCGTGGCAAGAGCTTGCAAGCTCGGACTATGAATTAAAATCTTTTTCTATTCGAGTGGTATTGAAAAAGTCGCGCTCGAGTCGAGTAATTACTCTCAGGAGATGCTTGCGCGCGCGCGCTCACCCCCATCGTCGTCGTACATGCGATGGTGGCGTCAGAGCTTCAAGCTCTCTTTAATGAAATTTCATATATGAAATTGCGCACGCGTCGAGTGTAAGAGTGTGAGAGAGGAAGAGAGGGAGAGAGGGAAGGGGGGAGAGAGAGAGAAAAAAACAAATTATAGCTGCGACAGGTTTGAATATATAATATCGCGAAACACTTTATGCAGCTTAGAGACTCGATATATCGCCAAGCAGTCAGTGGCCGATAGCCACATTGTGGCTTCTAGTGCGAGCTTTAGTATGCGCGCCGTAGATATGTATACAGCTCGAATGCATATAATACACTGGGTATATGCTTG
Source organism: Trichogramma evanescens (assembly GCA_902732785.1). Taxonomy (NCBI): domain Eukaryota; kingdom Metazoa; phylum Arthropoda; class Insecta; order Hymenoptera; family Trichogrammatidae; genus Trichogramma; species Trichogramma evanescens. Next base: position 39,631 of record CACVKI010146254.1, read on the forward strand.
ACTTGGGTATAATTGCACGAGCTCTGAGCTCATGGGTAAGCTATAATGTATATATAACGTCTCCTTCTAGCAGGAGTACACACGTATACACGGGCGAGGCTCCATTCATTCTCAATTCTGTTTGTGTGAGTATATACCTACGCGGTACGTAACGGGGGAATGTGTGTGTATGTATAAGTGTGTGTGTGAGTGCGAGTGGATGTGATACAATCGTTTGGGCTAGCTAGCAGTGCCTGCTCGACGTTGTATAGCCCTCTCGCGAGCGCACGGGCACACTGGCATTCATCTGATACGATAGGATCGCTTGTTAAGCCTCACCTGAGTACCAGCGAGTGAAGCAGCAGCAGCAGCAGCAGTAGTAGAACTGCTGGCTATATAGGTATATATGCCTTTTCTCTCTTTCTCGTGCTTCCTCGCTAACATCCTACTGACGCACGAGATAGAACGCGCGTCGACTTTTGCAATCCTTCTTTTCTACCCCTTTCACTCTTAGCTCATCCACTTAATACTTGCGAGCGAACGGCCCGTTGGACTCGGGGGTTTTCTTCATTTGTGCTGCTTTAGATAGACCCACTCTTTTCTTATCTTTTCTCGAACGTGTTCTTTTGTAGCGGCTCGTGTACGACTATACGAGCGATAGGTACGTGCCTATAGCCGTACTATATATATGGTATATACCAAGGTATATATACGTATACGTACGTACCTATAGCTTAACTATACTGATGAGCGACCGAGGAAGCGAGTGAGCTAGCCCAGAGAGCTGCTATAAGGGCGGAGATTCTCTCTCTCTCGCTCGCTCGCTCTTTGCGGCTATTATGCTATGTATGCCCTCTACGCGCGCACACGCCGGGTCAGGAGCGACCGCCCAGCAGAAACGCCAAGATTTATGAGCTTTATGCGCGACCTGCTATTAAAATTCAAGAAGCTATCATTGAGTTTGCGCCTATATGTACTATGAGTGTTTGCATCTATTTTATACGGCCGCAAACTGGTTGGTATAAAGGTGGTGGGGTGAGGGAGGGAAGGGGGACAACCTCGCGCAGAGAATCGAGCAAGGAAACATAGTTGTATATAGATAACTCTACTTGACTTTATTTACATTTAGCTTCGCCTCGATGTACACGGGTGCCGCTGCTGCATGGTTTATTACACCCCGAGACCCTCCCACAGTCCGACTACCAATGAATCGCTTTAAATCTCAAAAAGTCGGCAATTATGGAAATTTTTACGACTCCTAAGTCCCACGAGAATCATACGAGTGCCGAGGCCAAATAGCTCTCCTCGGTCTTCTTGCGCTCCGCGCGCCGCCAGCAGCTTTGTGAGATGTTCGATTTGCTTTGCTCTCGCGCCGCAGCTCGAGAGTACAGAAGTGCGAGCTCTTCGCTGCGCGTTACAGTATAGTGCGTAAGATGTATGCGCGCGCGCGCGCCAGAGAGTGAAAATACTGTTTCCAATTTATTTTGCGCAAGACGTTAGGAATGTTCAAAGTCTTTGAAAAAGAAGCACCGCCGCCGCCGTTTTCTAGTCTTGTTCTCGCGCTAACCTGATCGATATACACCGCACCGACCCCCTCGACTCTCTTTCTCATGCGCTGTAGCGGGTCCGCGCGCGCGTCGAGCAATATACGTACACCCCGAGCCCTCGCGCTCGCTCGCCCTAGTTACATGCCACTGCATTACTTAAGTTACTTTCGGTCTGCCGGCTAGCTGCGTGCACCCTTGCAGAAAGAGAAAGAGCATAGTTGTATAAATCAGCGGTAATTACCTGCAACATAAAAAGGATATAACATGTTAGTAAATTCCTTTACAGTTTTTATTAATGTTCAGTTTTATAATAAACCCGTGTATACGTATATATAAATATAATTAGGCGCAATTTTTCATCTCCCATGATACTTTGCGGATGAAATTAAGGACTTTCAATTTAAATTCGCAGGAATTTATCGAGCATGACGCAATAACAAATAGCCCAGAGTACGGAGCGAAACAGCTGATGAGCGACATCAATTTTTAATTTTAAAACGAGTGAACTCAGTACTCGGTGTAGCGTATTCAAAAATTAGTGCTTGATTAAAATTTTGGCTACTGCAGTACGGAGTGTAGGAACTAGCTTTTATTTGCATATTAAAAAAGCAGAATTTTTTCATTCATTATTTATTTTTACGTTACCATACTATTTCACTTTCGAATTTCATTGGATAATCATTCACGTGTTCAGGGTTAGTTCATGAGTTGTCATTATTCGTTTCGTGTAGACTTTATTTAATTATTCCACTCATTGACTTATCGAACACGCTGCCTCGAGAGAGTATACATACAGAAGCTGAAACTGTGTTAGCCTTGGAATTGGCCCATTTTCCGCAAGTCACACCGAGATGAATAAATCAAAATATTAATGACTAATTTCGGTTTGCTTGTTATTTCATCGTGGCAATTCAATTAAAAGTAAAAGAAAAATACTCTACACACTTTAAAGCAGTTGTGCACTCTTGGTTATTGCAAGTACGTGTACATAATATGTATATACACACCGAGAAGCAGCGAATGCAGAGAAAAAGAGGTGTACACACTGAAAGAAGGAGTAAAGGAGAAGTAGCAGTAGCGGCAAGTTCACGAGTACTCGGTGATAAAGAAGAAGCACGTAATTACCGCACTACGCTTTACACACGACCCTATCGGCACGTAAACCGCTTTACTTTCGAGCCCCGCTGCCCCCCTCCCCCTGCTACCCTACCCCCTCTCTTCCCCCTCGAGCTTCCTGTTCTCGAGTGCGTGCAGCGGCTACATCGGGGCGCGCAAGTATATATAGTGGCGTGTTATACAGCCAGTGGTAGACCGTACGTTCAGTCAGACGGAAAGACGGGAAAAAAATGAAGTGTGACTTTTACGGTGCGAACGACGTCGGGCGCGACCGACACAAATCCAGGCTACATATCATTGCTGCCTCGAGGCGAGCATCTTCTGAGCGGATAATGACTGGTTATTTGGAATTTTTTTCGGTACGCGAGCGTATATAGTAGTACCCGCACGTATAGACGAGCTACATGACGTATAGCAATAAGAGCAGACAATATACTTGCGCTACATAGGAGCTCTCTCAACTAGAGTTTATTTTATTGTGGTATCGTTATATATATGGGTCAGATTCAGAATTTTTCAAATAAACCTGCGGACGAGGTTCACGGATTTTCTTGTAATTTTGGTATGTTATAGTACATCATAAAAGGGTCCCAAAACCAAAATTTTAGACCCCCTCCCCCCTCCTACCCCCCACTTCCGGTATAAACGTCCATTTTCGATCGATATTTTTTCTGAAGCCCTGAAGC
>CACVKI010146255.1:0-15088 GCA_902732785.1 Trichogramma evanescens
CTGTTGCTGAGTTGAGTCTTGGAAGGGCTGTAAAATCTGCTCCAAAAAAGAAATGGCGTGAAACTCAAGACCGAATTGTTTCAATTGTGCTTCAGTATCACCAATACAAAGAAGATGATAATGTATTAAATTATTTGAAGCACCTCAGTCACAACATTGTTGTCTCATCTTGTTAATAAATACCTTATTTCCAATATATTTTTAGGAATTTCGATTTTAGGAATTTCAATTTTAGGAAAATTTATTTAGGAACGGCCTATTTAGGAAAATTATTTTTAGGAAAATTATCTTGTAGGAAAAAAAAATTAGGAAAAATGTACGGTAATCCTCCTTGGATCTTCTGTTTGTTTTTATTCTCCTTTTCTTCATCTGTACTTTCTGAATCTTCTTGATTAATTATTTTATTTGCCTCAGATTGTTCATCAAATTCAATCTCAAGAGGTGATTTGATTGGAACTTGACTAACAATTTGTGATGGCACATTTTTTTTGCCTGTCGTGACATTCTGCTCAATAGTTTTCTTTTTTTACAATTGAAAAAAAATAGTGACAAATTAAATATTATATTATCATAAAACATGCATTCAGAAATAAAAAAAAATAGTAGTATAGCAATACGTACTGATTTTTTATTTTTTTTCTTTTTTACCCCTTTTTCTTTCTCTGCATCTTCCAAAATAGATATTTTATTTGCTTCGGATGGTTTCTTAACTGCATCGTCTTCAGATGATTTGATTGGAACTCGGCTAGGTGATTTAATATTTAAGTTTTTATGGTCTAATGACAAGTTTTTGGTTGATATTATGTTGTGTTGTTGATTTGTAGCATTCTGTTTTTTCATTTTCTGCAATGTAAAAAAAAAGTTTATAGCAATTTATATATTACTATTCTTGAAAAAGTATACACCATAGAAATAATAAATGAATATTACTACACATCCGTGCAGAAATCAAAGTAATATAATATCATTATACATACTTCTTGCTGCTTCTTTTTTCTTTTTTGTTCCTTCTCGTCATTGTGGAGGGCTTCTTCAATGTTTGCATCAGCATTATATTCTTCAATTATACTGTTTTCAAGTCTACAAAAACGAGCTTTCTCTTTGCTTTCTTTTGTTTCTAAATGAGAAAAAAATATGGAATAAATTTCCTTGATTAATGATAATATGTGATGATAATAAAGCTATTATGGCTAAGTAAGTTTATTAATCTTACCAACGAAACGACCAATTTGTATTCCATATTTTCTTGGTTCAGGATTTTTCGCATCTGAGTATGTGCAAGTATAAATTTTGGTTTTATCAAAATGTTAATCATGTTGTGGCCAATTATTTTTATATTCTTCAATGGTATCAGTAGCAATAATCGTTTTAATATTATCATCAATAAACTTGACCTTAGCGAATCCAAAATGTTTTCTTGGCGGTGAGCTGATATTGAAAAAAAAAGAAATCAAAATTGACTTAATAATATATAATTGTCTAAACATGTATTATATTGTAACTTTTTTTAGTGTACGCTGACATATTATTATACAACAATATTATACAACAATTAGAATAATATATCTTTTCAAATACTTATTTAAATTTGCAAACACAAGAAAAAACTCTATTCAGTATAGTATTCGATACAGGAAAAACAGATACTTGATAAGGTTATAGACTATCAGTTAATAATGAGTAATAAGATTGTTGCTAAGATGTCATACGATGCTAACGTATGCTAAGATTGATAATTATAACTTTAAAAGAAATGAAGTAATTATGCTTCACAAATTTTGATAATAAGCAGCTAATATTTTACATGGAATTTCAAACTTATTACTTCAGATACAGAAAATGCTCTAAATTCAGTGTACAAATTTAGTGACACAAAGAGAAATGTTATTATTCTTAACTATAATACATATAAATAGCATTCTGAACGCAATTGCTAAAACGTGAAATCATTTGCTCACGTTAGTGTACAAATAATTAGGTTAGGCACAATGAGGTACCAGCTTATGTCACTAATTTAACACAATTCTAAGCTAATTACAAAGACAGATGAACAAAACTTACCTTGTTTCTAATGATGACATTTTGCAATATTTAATTACAAGACCGTGTATAATAATGAATATGCGATCAAGCAATAGTTTGTCATTATGCAAATATCCGCACGTGGTAATGTAACGATCCAGTCTACAGTTGCACCCGCAGATTATACAATACATCGATTGCGTACTAAACCGTTGAATATGTAATTTCGTTGTATGCTTTTCATTGATAAAAATTTTTTTGTTAGTTTTTACACACGTGATTTTTATATAATTAATGATATTATGTAATAAATAATAATATCTTTTAATAACAAATCGTTTGAATAATAAAATTCAATGTATATTATATAAGTTAATATGATTCGAAAAAGGGGGTGTGACTCTGTTTTTCAAACAGACTTTCTCTAAATCATCAAACAGACTTTCTCCAAATCATACATGAAACATTTGCCACTGTGAATCGAAAATATTATAACGTACTGCTATTAGTATAAAATCTCCCCGTGATTATCTCACTAGCTATTTAAACGTTTTTTTTAAACTTACAAAGTAAAAGTTGCACATATTACTTGTTAAAAAATTAAGAATTTAAAAAATTTTTTGATACAATTTAATTGATATCAAAAAATTCAGCCATACAAAAAACACGTGGCAGTTTGCTGTTAATTTTTGAAATTTATTTTCATACAATAAAAAATTTGCGATGGACTCAAACAATGTAAGTACATGTATTTGTTAATTTAAAAATATTTGCTTCCTTGAGGTAATCGTTTTTTCATGGTTTTAAAATAAATTGAATGCCCAGCACGTATCTGTATGTGTGTCTGTAGAGTGAGAAACTGTTTTGTTCGATTTTTAAATATTTTTTTAAATTTGCAAAAAAACTTTTTTAACCCATTAATTATAATCATTGCATTGAAAAAAATAAGTGTCATTTTTGGAGGAAGCTCACTATCAATCGGTTTTTATTACGATATGCATTTTTTATTTTTATAATTTTTTCATTGCGAATCATAAAATATAGGCAAACTTTTTTCGTAGGGTGATGGAAACTCGAGTATGGCATCGAATACAGATTTAAGCAGCCCACTGGTTTTAAATGACAATTCCTCCACCACAAATCATTACAGTTCGGAGACTGATACTAGTAAGCTTATTTTATTTGTAATAATTAATTTACCGTCATCCAAAATATATAGTAAAATAATTATGAAATTCCAGCAATTATCGCAGTTGAAGAAGAAAGCTCTTTAGATTGTAGCGAAGGAACCGAATCAACTTTACCGATTTGTCACCAAAGTTCGGAGTCAAGTAGATTTTCGAATGTTCATTCCAGTAATGATACCAGTTTAAATTTCAATCCAACTGATGAAGAAGAACCAGTGGAAGCAGCTGAAGGACCTGAAGGGATGCAAATTTATGAAGGTTCATACATTTTTCATTCTATTCAAAATTATGTTTCCTACAAACTATATTTTTGAATTATTTTTTATTTTCACTCCCATGTGATTTTAAATTCTGATATTAAATTATAGCACATCTAAAAAACGAATGAATATCATATATATTGCAAGATTTTAAAAATATTTTTTAATTTTTATAGATCCTGAATTATATGGAGAATTATTGGACGATGAAGTACTGCAACAAGAAATTGCAGTTGAGGTAAAAAAATAAATTTTGTAATTTTCATGAATTATATTAAAACTTCATTTTTGTAGGATTTCAGTTTCGATGAAACGATAGAGTACTTAGAAGGAACGAGTGATTCTGATAACTCCGATTACGAAGATGATGATGAAAATCAAAATAATTTCAATGGAGAAGAGTCTGCGTTTAGCTATCTTGAGAATTTAATTCGAAAAGAGGAATTCAATGAACCGATTGAGGATAATATAATTTTGAGTAAGGCAGAATTACTATTAGGAATTCTTAAATTTAGCGAAAAGTACGCATTACCGAACTGTGCAGTGGCCGACTTATGCAAATTGTTTAATACAAGTATTGGGTCGAAAAAACTTCCCGATACCCGGTACAAGTTAGATAAGATGCTTTTTCCAACTTCCGGACTAGAGTTTCACGGTGTGTGTCCACAGTGTTTCATTTATATAGGTACTTACACGTCTCAAAGTCGTAGAATACAATGCGAAAATTGTGAACACATTGTTAATGTGAAGGACTCTTCGTATAATGAGTTTTTCGTAGTTTCAAATTTTAAATTAGAATTGGATCATAGCATAAATTCTAACTACGATTATTATATGGGAGTAATGAACGATTTTGAGGCAAGAAACGATTTTGCAGATATTCATGATGGGCGAATGTATTCAAAATTACGTGAAAACATTCCAGAAAGTCACAAAAGATCATATGTATCATTGACTTTTAATAGTGATGGCTCGCCAGTGTTCAAAAGCTCTAAATATAGTGTTTGGCCGATACATGTAGTTCCCAATGAAGTAACAGCGAATGTAAGAAATAGCAAACCTATTCGGCATATGTTGTGGTTTGGACATAGTAAGCCAGATATGAGTATCATGTTACAAATATTTGTCGAAAAAATCAACGAATTATCAACCGAAGATGGAGGCTTGGATATGAACATCAACAATGAAATAAGAAATATTAAAGTTTATGCGATCTGTTGTTGCGTTGACTCGGTTGCACGAGCTCCGATGCAGGGAATAGTTCAATTTAACGGATACTTTGGATGTAACTGGTGTTTAGATAGTGGCTCGAGAGTTTTTCATAAAAAAGGATATATAATAAAATATCCTTTAAGAGCAGACGTACCTCCAAACAGAACAGTTAGGAACACACTTGATTTCGCAGAAGAATCTATAAATACTGGTAGAATTGTGCATGGAGTCAAGTCAGCTTCCCCCTTGCTATTACTCAGAAATTTCGACATTATTGAAGGGTTTGTACCAGATTTTATGCACGTACTTCCCTTAGGAATTGTTCGACAGTTTGCTGAATACTGGTTCAGTTCCAAGAGAAACCCATATAGCTTAAGTGACTGGCAAATAGAAAGAGTAGATACCTATCTTAGTTCTATTAAAGCACCGTCACATTTGTCAAGATTTTCACGTTCAATTAATGACAGAAAGTTTTGGAAATCACGCGAATGGGAAAATTGGCTATTATACTATAGTTGACCGATTATGTCAGATTTTGATGAAATGAAAGAATACGCTGAACACTGGTCCTTAATAGTTGCATCTGTGCATTTATTAATGAAAGATTCAATATCAAATCAAGAAATTGTTCAAGCAAATTTATTGATGAAACTATTTGTCGCTGATACGGAACGTCTGTACGGTGAAGACGCTATGACTTATAACATTCATCAGCTGTTACATGTTCCGCAAAGTGTCATTAATTGGGGTCCACTTTGGTCACATTTTGGTTATCCATTTGAAAACGGAAATGGTCAACTTTTGAATGTTGTTCATGCTGCAAAGGGAGTAATAAGTCAAATGTGTCGGCACATAACAAGAAAACAAAGCTTAATAATTTTTGGAAAGTATGTGAACACAATACAAGGATCACCTATTATACCCTTCATTCAACATTTAGATTCCAGATTAACGATAAAATCATTTTCAATAAATAATAACAGATACTTTGGAAAAAAGAAGAAATTAGAAGAACATATTGTTAATCGGTTTCAATTGGATGAAGAGCATTGTTTTACATATCAAAAACTCATGAAAAATAATTGTATGTATGCTACTATACAAAGATCTGAAGGTAGATCTGATAATTCATTTGCTAAAACACGCGAAAGCGAATACATATCTATACATAACTTTATAATAAACACAGAAACTTTGGAAGAATATACATTGTGTAAAAAAATTACAATTCTAGAAAACTACTCTGACGTTTGTTCTAGTGTGAAATTGATTTATGTTAATGAACAGTTTGAAGTTATACCGACTCTTCTTATTGAAAAACCATGTGTACATGTACGAATAAAAGATAAGTCGTACATGTCCCATATTCCGAATGTGACTATATACACATAATTTATACAATAAAAAAACAAAGCATACATTTCTATAAAATAAAGGCGAACTATGATAATCATTGTTTGACTTTTTCGAATCATATAATGCGTTCAAGTTGATCTTACCTTTTCCTCAATATTCCTAATAAATTATCTAATTATCCTCGCGAGCAAGTCTCAAATCCACGAGGATTGCAAAAAAATCAACGTGGATCAGTAGAAAATCCGTGGTTATTCGCCGACGAATCCTCGCGGATGTTTCGAGCGCACGCTGCGCGAGCAAGTCTCAAATCCACGAGGATTGCAAAAAAATCAACGTGGATCAGTAGAAAATCCGGGGTGATTCGCTGACGAATCCTCGCGGATGTTTCGAGCGCACGCTGCGCGAACAAGTCTCAAATCCACGAGGATTGCAAAAAAATCAACGTGGATCAGTAGAAAATCTGTGGTGATTCGCCGACGAATCCACGCGGATGTTTCGAGCGCACGCTGCGCGAGCAAGTCTCAAATCCACGAGGATTGCAAAAAAATCAACGTGGATCAGTAGAAAATCTGTGGTGATTCGCCGACGAATCCACGCGGATGTTTCGAGCGCACGCTGCGCGAGCAAGTCTCAAATCCACGAGGATTGCAAAAAAATCAACGTGGATCAGTAGAAAATCGGTGGTGATTGCATTTTTTTCAGCCCATGATTGATCCACGTGGAATCCCTGTATGATCCTCGTGGAATCCCTGTACGATCCACGTGGAATCCCTGTATGATCCACGAGGATCACTGATCCTCGTGGATTTCCACATGGATATCCATGCAACTTTTTTCAACTGGGCCTTGCACTTTCATGTCATGTTATTATCACTATTATTAAAAGAGATTGATTAATTGAACACTTGTTTATTAATTTTTAAATACTTGCTTATTTATTGCTTCTTTCAGTACAAAAAGGTGTTCAATAATGCATTAGAAAAATCACTTCATTTGACGTTTCGAAAACTGTTCAATACTCCTTATTATCTTTTGCAGTCTAATCATTTTTAATTTAGTGGTAGGTAAAGACTTGATGGCATCGTTGAGAATTGCACAGTGATGCAAGCTTGCTGCAGAATCGTTTAATACCTTACGTTTAAACTTTGATGAAGCCACTTCGTTAAACTTTGATGAAGACACTTCGTTAAACTTTGATGAAGACTTCTCGTTACCCTTACGTAGAGTAGTTTTATTTTCATAACAATTTCCTATACTGGAAGTGCATCTCATTTTTTCAAAAGCTGTGGTTGGCTTTATTTTGTTGTTTTCAATTGAACTTAAAAACTTGTTTTTTTTTAGTTTCTTTGAAATGGTGTTTAATATAGGGCTTCAAAAAATACAATCTTCTATACATTTGTGATTCCCAAAAAGTCACAGTTTCTTTTCTTAGATATTTATTGTCTGTTTTGAAAAAGAATTGTCTTAGGTCAGACCACCTCTTTTTAATTTCTTCAACTACGAAATTCAAAAAACAAAAAACTTAAATTTTAGGTTAAAATAAGTTATCTTATATTTACAATAATATAAACATTACCAGTTATTTGAATTATTAACGTTGTACTTAGTTTCTCCTGTAACTCTTTGTAAAATATAAATTTTACTTCTGGATGATCGTACATTGTATGATCTTTATCATACGTAAAACTTGCTTTTGCATAATGCTGGATTATTATGTTATCCATTTTCGCAATTAACGCCTCTGTCACTTAACAGGTTATAAAAAATATTTTTTTAAAGTCTATATCTTCGAGGTTGGTACTCTATATGCGCACTGTGGTCGCATTGGTCGGCGTTGCGGAACCGATCCAAACGAAGTCGCACTCAATCCAAGTTATGTAGAGGCGGCCTTAGTCTCTGAGTTATTTTGCGAACTTAGTTTCTGAAGTATTTAGCGAACTTAGCCTCTGAGCTAATTAACGGACATAGTCCTTCGAACGAGAGTACCACAGTCGCTCATCGCCATAGCATCGTGCACGGGAGAATATCCGAGTTCGTCAACGTGACCTCCCCCGACGTAAGCCCTCCTCGTGAGAGTCGAGGCAACGTCGACCCACCTCTTTGAGGTCATTTTTTTTATCATCCTACGTATCATCGTCACCCGGAGTGCGCGTGTGTCTTCTTCACGTTTCAACGTGTTAATTGAGAACTGAACCTACCTCTACGGCCGATCAGGATCATCGCTACCATACCGACTCCATCTGCGTTGTCTGCGCGCTTGCGCATCAGCCCTTGCGACCAATCGACGCCCCGGTACATAACAATCTTAGAGAATTCAATGAAAATCCGAATTATCCGTTTTATGTCTTAATAGATCCATTCTCCTTGCTCGTCGCTAAAATCTACAAAGTTTTCTGGGAACTGATCTGTATAGTTATGCAGGGAATACAGTTTATAAGACTTATTACACTTCATTTCGCGGAAATGTTTTATCATGGTTGATTTTTAAATTTTACTTTCATCGCTTCTGTGATTCATTATAACCTTCAAATGAACTCAATAAAAAAGCTAAATTTGTCAGTTCCATAAACCTATACTCAATCTTTTTTCGTTATTTTATGGTGTTTACAACATTTAACCTTAAAATGATCTTTTTATGACCTTAAACGGATCTTATGATGACCAGGTATTGTAAAAATGAACTTTGATTGAGATTTAGCGACCCTCAATAGATAAAAGGGATTTTTTCGGATTTTTATTGAATTCTCTAAGTTTGACCTTCAAATGACCTTGAAAGTGAGATCATAGAGGTCATCTGACTTTAATGAGCGGTCATTGGCTCGGTGAGTAGCGTGCTAGGCATGGAATCAGCGTCCGTTTGAGGAGCCGTGGGTTCGAATCCTAGTGAGGGCATTCGGATTTTTTTGATGCGAGAAAGTAAAGGGGGTAGTTAAAATCTCACCTGCACACGGGCTGTCATATAGCCTGCTGCACGACTTCTCAGGGAGTGAAAGAAAGAAAAAAAAAATTGAATTCAACATCCTCAAAAACCTGAATAGGAGTTTTTCCGATTTTTTAACCTTTTTTAATGATTTGACCTTCAAATAACCTTCAAATGACCTTCAAATGACTTTTATATGTCCGAATTCAGTCAAAATGACCTTAGATTCGAATTCAGCGACCCTCAAAACATAATTGTGATATTTTTCGGATTTTTATATTGAATTCTCTGAGTTTGACCTTCAAATGACCTTGAATGTAAGGTCGTAGAGGTCATCTGCTTCCGTTGGGACTCCGCGAGGGGTTTCAGCGGCCTAGCTTTGGTGCTGACCTATCTGTGTCTATTGGCTGTCTTTTTTATTTTTGTTTTCATTTTTTCTTTGTTTTCTTATTCATTTTTTTTTCTCTTGTATAAGTAATAAAAATTGTATGTGATATCGTGCCCGTGTCCCCCGTTGTTGACCGTGAGGCTGTACAGCTGCCTGTGGGCTATAGTGAACTTAAGTCCTTAGCCTCAATAAAGAAAATATTAAATATTAAATATTAAATATTTATTTATTTATTTATCAATTTTTATTAACAATTAACGAAAAAAAAATATTGTTTTTTTCGTCTCGGCTATTTCTCTTGACATTTCAGTTAGAGAGGTCGTAGAAACATTCCAAACCAATGGATTTTTAGGTTGTGTCCTACGACCTTTTTTCACAAATATATACAGCCCTTTTACTGCGAAAACGACCTTTTTATTCATTAACGTGTACACGACGATCAACGGGGTGTGGAGAAAAACTTTGTATACAAAAAAAGGTTGGTTTTTATGTGTACAATAAGAAGCAATAGTAACGACCCTTTTCTAAGAAATTTTCATTTTGCGATTTTTCATGCATGTTAACCTACTGACGCCCAAAGTGACGAAATTTTTTGTTTGCATTTTTTTTCCATGTTTAGGGCCTTAAAAAGACTTCGCACATACGTAATTTAATGTAAAATTAAATGCCCTTTTAGAATTCGGGCTTAAATTTAAGATTCAATGCTTAATTACAAAGTTATAGTTGTTTGTAAAAAAAATTCTCACAGTTTATTTTTCGCCCAAATTTTTAATTTTTTTTTTTTGTTTAATCTACTATAACTTTTTAACTTCGAATGGCGTATTCCAGATTTAGATCCGATCTTTTTCGACTGAGCTAAGACACTCATTTTTGAATTTTACTGAAGTTTACTGAAGTTTACTCATTTTTTGCTCAGGTATGGCAAACGTAATTGACGGGCAGTTTACATGGCCGATTCTCTGTCAAATCGAATGGCCAAAAATAGTTATTTATGCAACAAGTGCCCAAAAAGCTGGGCACGCGTTGCATACAAAATTTTATGCAATTGTATGCGAGAAATGCCTAATAACAAATATGACAATTGTAAAGTAAATTACAATCATGATATTATATAATTGGAAATTACCTTCAAACGTTTACGAGGCATTTTGGAAGTTTTTTTGTGAATGTGGTACGGAGTGGTCACAATGAAAGTCGAGGTAGGAAGCAGGTGCAGGAGGAAAAGCTCCCGCTGGGGGGGGGGGCAAAGCGCCCCTCAATAAAAAAACCAAACTCATGGAACACCAAAAACCTCATGCAACATAAAAACAGATTATTAATCATTAGATTTATTTCATTTCTTCATATTATTCACATTTATTTCTTACTTAAATATGTGGTTATAAATATAATTTAAATAAATTATATTACTTTTTTTTATTATATTAGTATCACATATCTCTTAATCATATAACTTTTAATTTTGATTATTCATGGTAATTCAATTTAATAGAGCAGCAACTTTTAATTTGATTATTCATAGTAATTTAATTTATTTCAATTTATTCATATATTGTTTGAATAATTTTTAAATATTAAAGTAAAGAAAACCCTCAGTTTATAATACACCCTTCAACTTTTAAATTTAAACTGTTATTATTGTTATCTATTGTTACACTTGCACTTGATTTTGAGCTATTATCTTTACCTAATTTTAATACTTTAGTAGAAGTTGGCGTATCGTGATTATCATCACTTTCATGAGTAGAATCTACTACAGCTTTGTTAAGTATTCGCTTTATCGACTGTTTCTTATTGTACATAGGATTTTCCACATAGCAGCAACAGAATTGGATTTCCATCCTCCATGTCTTCTTAGAGTTAGAGTGTCACCTCCTTGATCAGCAAATAATGTAGAAGACGTTCTACCAAAGGTGTGGCTGGTGTATTTTTTGGGATCTGTCAGCTTGAGGTATGTAGCAATGACAAACGGTACCCTCCCAATATTATTAATCCCCATGGTTTGATTAATGCAAGCACCATCTCAATAAATTAGGAAAAAGTTTGGAATTTTTACTTTATCTGGTCTCAATTCCATATACTTTAAGATAACTTCAGCTTTAGATCCCTCCACAACGAACCATCTTGGTTTATATGTTTTTGAGTCAGGAATGGTAACAGTTAATGTTTTATCATTAACTTTAATGTGAGAGATTTCGATGTCGTAAAATTCCTTACGCCAACACGCTCCAGCCAGTCCCAAAATGAAAAAAAACGTCTCAACATAAACAAACAGAGTATGTCAGAAATGTAATGTTATATAAATATATAAGAGCAGTTTTTTCATATTATGTGGCATTTCACGTCAACTCTCCCAGTGCCACACAGCGTGGCATTATTTAGTCGAACCGCTAAATTTATAACTCGCTGTAAAAGTACCTAAATGCACCTAGAAGAAAAAAGTAACGCATCATTTCGATGGGAAATGGCCTCAGCTTTCGGATTGTGAAGTCAGATTTTCCAAAATTTTCCGTTTTACCCGGAAAAATCGCTGGAAAAACTTTAAAGTCAATTATCTCGAAAACTTCATTTTTAAGATTTTACTAAATAGTTTAGATCGAAAGATCAAGAAATTTTCGATCGATATTGATATTTTCCAGAGAGGCGTTTTTTGATTTTAGCGTGACATAGCGAGAGAAAGAAGAAAAAACGTGGTTTTAGCGCGCGCTGCGCCGGTTGGGCATGCAAAAGCATCCCCCTTCAATGCCACCCCGTAACCGGGGGTGTGGTTATCGAGCTCTACATAATTTTTTTATGAAAAGTACCACCGGTGCCAGAGTTACAACTATATAAATAATACGCAAAAATACGTAAAAACGGCTATTTTTGCACCTTCAAGAGGCTCTAAATTGGACTCTAAGGCCCATAGAGGGCTAAAAATTTACCTAAAGGCTATTTTCACATACCCAAATAACAATAAATTTTGGGGCAGATCCGAGAACCCCCCGCACAAAAGTGGTACATATATGTAAAAACTGCTCATAAATACTATATAAATATAGTCATAAAGTTCAAATTAAAATATTATGTCATAAAAAAATGATTTGAGTATTGAACATCTGAATTAATGAAAACTACAACATATTGATAAATAATAAATTTACCTTATTACATAAGTGCTCCTTATCAGGAGCATTGTCGATGAATTTGTGCACTTGCTCTCTCTCGAAAATTTCAGTCATGTGGGGAACATATCCAATATTGTGTTCTTTCAAGAATACTTAGGGATTTCCTAATGATTTTAGGTCAACGTTGGATTTGATGACGACCATTCTTCGCAATCGACACATTCTTGAGTATACCGACAAAAGCGTACTTGATTTCATTCTCTTCGACAATTGAAAAATAAGCCAAAAACATTTTCTCCGCGAAGGAAGAATTTTTTTTATCTTTCTGTCAAGCCAAGAAATCTTCGTATCTTATCTCATACTTCTCCCTCGACTTGTCCGGTAGAGAATCCGAGATGACTGCATTCGCAGCATCCATAACACTCTGATCGGTACAATGTCTTCAAATTCTTCGGCCGTATCAGACTCGCGGTCGGAAATTTTTTATTCACCAACTTATTTAAATAAAGAAAAAACGGAGTAAAAATACGAGCACGCTACTACGCACGATTCTTTGCAACAGCCTATTCAAAACATAACCGTTCGATTACAAGCAACGTTGAGGTCGTGTGTTGACTCCTATGAAGTTGGCTGCTAACACACACTTGCGCATTCGAGTTAACGGAGGTTGGTCATTAAAATATGAATTATGTTGTAAGAATATTGAAATTTTCAATGAGGTTTACTTATTTTAGAAAAAGAATTTCTTATTTTACATTATACTTTTATTTTTATTTTACCGCACACCCGTGCCCAAAAACTAATATTCGCACTCTCTATGACACACATCACGGCCGTTGGCAATAGCGTTGCTCAGCAACAAGACGAAGCCGCGTCGAATGACAATACACAACAATCGCCCGTTGCACAGCTGCAAGACGAAACTGCGGCTCTCGCGACGCATTTCAAGCTGCAACGATCGCCGGTTTCATCGCGCACACGTACACATAGACCGTTCGTCGACACGCTAGAATCGCAAAAAACTGCGAATACACAGGTGCACGACGATACCAAATCGCACGAGACAGACATAAATTCGGATCGCCCCTTGTTTCAAGTACGCATTCTCGAACTTGGCTCCCAACATGAACGAGCAAGCTAAAGCAGACAGCACAAACGATCTCTCTCTCAGTCTTCCCAGTCAACTCAACGGTGCCGAGCTGGAACTGCACCAAATGCGCGAACAGCTGCGTAATATGCAGGCTGAATTGTACAAGTCAATGTACAAGTCTGCTGTCGTGGTTTCAACATTATTGAGCCACAGTGGATGCTAGATCATTACAAAAAAGGGACTTAGTTCCACAGTACGTGCCGCGAAAACTACTTCGTAAGAAAAATTACTGTTAAGCCTGTCGTTAAAACACCGTTGTGTTTAACACAAAAAAAATGTAATATATAATGTTAAGCGTTCATAATACTCAAAAGAAAAAAATTTATATATATATATTTTTTTATTAAAGCATTCTATTTTTATACGTTTATAGCTAGTAAAAAGAATAATGTTAATGTCTTTACAATACAATTAGTAAAACAATATCCTTTCCTCACTTATCATTATTAATTAATAAATGTAATGTTTTTTCTTTCAAAAAAAAAAAAAAAAGAAGAAGTAAGGAGAGAGTACTGTGGCGTCAGAAACAGACTCACTCGCCGAAGCGCACCCTAGCGACGCGCACGCGATTGCCTTGCCACTCATTGTAAGTGACTCGTGTCGCCTCGCACGCTGCACCGTGCCTCACACTCTTGCTCCGACCGCCGAGCTATAAGCTTTGCGAGCAATAAACACACTCTACCATTAGCCTCAATTGTTAGTTGTCTTTCTCTCGCTCTCTACCAGTGTTGTCAGAAAGACGCCTTAACTCGTCTGCTGCGCGCCGTATGGCGAGTCTGCCTTACCGGCCTACACGGAAAAGAGATTGAGAACTGCCATTCATGATGCATAGTTACACCACACAAGCACAGGCTGCTGAATCTTTGCGAACGATTTCTTTCAGCTTTCCGATGGTGAGGTCAGATTCTCCGAAATTTTCCGCTTTACCCGGGAAAATCGCTGGGAAAACTTTAAAGTCGATTATCACAAAAACTTCATTTTTAAGATTTTTTTAAATAGTCTAGATCGGAAGATCAGGAAATTTCCCATCGATATAGACATTTTCCAGAGAGGCGTTTTTTGATTTTAGCGAGATATAGCGAGAGAAAGAAGAAAAAACGTGGTTTTTTCGCGCGAATCCAGCGTCCGGCCGCACGCTTCACAATTTTGGCTGCGGTCTGCTCTGGGAAAGGTTCAGCAGTTATGCTTCGCAAATCGTCAAACAGTGTTCGAGTATCGTTACGCTGCGCCCCCTCTTGTCGCGTAATATAAATTTTCATTAAGTTTAATTCATCAATACCTTTTCCGTGTACACTCATATGCGAGTACACATACATGTGCGGTCTCGATCCAACGCGCCGATGTGTGTTAGCTGCTTACACTCACGCATACATTCATGCGCGTTCACATATATGTGCGGGCTCGCTCTGCCCGTGTGCGCTGGCGTATGCCTATACCAGCCTCGCGTAGCATAGTGTACATCTTCGGCTGTACCGCCTATTTATCC
>CACVKI010146256.1:0-20655 GCA_902732785.1 Trichogramma evanescens
AAGTTCGCCATGTGAATGTACATGGTGATCTTTAAGTTCCAAATTTAATTATTAATATAAATGTTTGTGGTTTTATTTTTATATTTTCCGATAGACTGTTTTATTTAGCATCGTTAAAATTTATTGTTATGTACTTATTATTAGTTTTAATATTATTGGTAAATGAGTAAAACCAATGGTAATTATGGTAAGGTAGATTATGATAATGTAGTATGGTAAGGAATGGTAAAGAATGGTAAGACAACGGTACCGGCGCAGGCATAGTTTTCGATGCGTTGGCGCCTTATTGAAAAAGAGACGTAGCTAGCTGTGTAGGACGTCACACACTCTCTCGTTCGAGTCACACTTTGGCGCAAGCTCCGCAAACCCACATTCAATTAATCTTTCAACTTCTCGATAATATAACGTAGCGTATTCTTTGTCTAGATCGAGTTTTCTTTCTAGCATTTTTAAACGATGAAGCGCTTGCGCCTTACCACTCGAAAATTTCATATCGTCCGACTTCCATAACAAACCCACTTCCCAAGCTCCATTACGAAAGTTACTCGTCTTGTCTAAAATTCGAGTCGCCCGAGTTAAACTCGAATCAGCGCATTTGTATTGACAGATTCCAATAGAATCCAGATTAAAATAATTAAGAACAATCTCATTTAAATTATCATCCTTGGACTTCTTACAAATTTTTGAATTCGAAATATCTCGAGAACTTCGAGCGCTCAAAGCAGTACAAACATTACTTGACTCATTACCGGCCGAAAAACCATGAATTGACCATCCTAAAAGACTTCTCGACACATACAAACCGGTAGCCCCAATCGCTTTATGTTCCCGCGTCACTATAATATTATAATTGTCTTGCCCGAGTAAAATTAATGGAGTAACATCATACGGCTGCACACTAATACCTGTATTTTCTTTACAAAGATCGGTTACATTCTTTGACAACTCCTGGCTAGGTAAAGGAATATCATCAACAACAAATAAATTTCTCAAAGTGTACTGTGTGGAATTAACTTTAATATCAATTTGGACTTTTTGATTCGATTTTACCAAGGCGTCCTCACCTGCTATACCCCTTATAGAAATGTTAACATTCACGGTCAACGCCGAGAGACGTTTAACCAACGAAGAATCTATCAACGATATAGTGGCACCATCGTCCAGAAGAACGTACACACACTCAAATTTCTCGCCGACTGACGCGACAACTGGAGCGAATTTTAACAAAGACACCGATTCTAGTCATAAGACGTCAGACGACGGGGAATTGATCATACCTGAATTTACATTCGAACTACCGTTCAAATCAGCCGCGTTTGAATTAGCATTAGAACCTGACGATTTCGAATTCATATAATGCAATAAATTATGATGCTTACGCCCACAATGGTCACACACTGGCCTTTGGCAATCTAAACGATTATGACCTTCTGCTAAACACACAAAACATAAACGCGCGGATTTTACGAACTTCCAACGACTAGAATTGCGCTCTTTCTTAAAATCATTACATGCAGTAATAACGTGATTACGACGCCTACAAAATAAGCACGAAACATCTAATCTACGCTTTTTTGTAGGCGGCTCTTCGCTCGGATTATTATCGCTTACCTCTGTTAACAAAACATTTTTATTCGCGCGATTATTGGAATAAGAGCTTTTATTTTGTGCTGACGTCATTTTTGACAAACCTACACCTCTTCCGGCTCGCAAAACCGCCTCCTCAAACAAAAAATCCGCGATATTTTCCACCTCAGTCTTAGAATTTACAACCGATTTACAAAAACGTAGGTAAATGCTCATCAGATCTTGTGGAATTTTCTCTTGCAAACTATCGGCTAAATCAGGACTATATAAATATTTCTGCCCGTCGCGAAAACCTTTTATTGCAGTAATGGTATTCTTTAATTTCGTCGCAAATTCTATTAGGCGAGAAATATCAAGATTAAGGTCTGGCAAATCGCGTATATCTTTGATCAACTTATTCAAAATTAACTTAGTATTTCCGAATCGCAACTCTAAAGTCCTCATTATGTCAATGGTATTATTTCCACGCATGAACAATGGCTTTACCGCCTCTAAGGCGTCTCCTCTCAAAGCAGCATACAAACGCGACATATTCTCGGCATCCGTGTAATTACTTAAATAAGTTGATGTCTCAAAAGCCTGCTTAAACCGTCCCCAATCCAACGAGTTTCCATTAAAATCTGGCAAAACTTTTTCCGACGACAAACGACTTATCAAAATCGAATTTTCTTTCCAATTCGACATATTATGAGGATCACTTGACGAAAATTCTAGAGAATTAGCTGGAAAATCTCTAATACCCGTGGACTGGGCCCGGTTCAAAACATTGCGCGGCGGAAACATATAACTTGAACCTACTCTACGAGTATCGCCCCTTTTAACAGTTTCGCTTGAAATTATAGGACGAAGAACGTCACGTCGCGAGCTGAGCTGAATTGGACCTCTCTGTCCGTCTAAATAATCATTCATACAAATTGGCTCCGGCTCGATACTCACAGTCGTAGGTTCGTTACTTAATCTATTCCTTATATTACTACCAACGAGATAATCTTCGTCTTCGTCGATGAATTCCTGAAGATCTTGGCACAGCGAGTCGAATGTTTCATGCTCTGCTGCTGCGACACCATCGCCAAATTCGTCGTTTAGCTCAGGAACGACTTCTTCGGCATCATTCGGTGGCGATGAGACGGCACGGAAAGGAATAGCCCCATGCTGATGCTCTTCTACCTCACGCAAAGGAGCAGAAGCCACGAAATCGGTCGCAGGCGCTGGCAGAGATGATCCACGCTGACCTTGAACCAGCGACGGAATAACCGCATCGCTGACACCCTGTTGACAAACCTGGCGATGAACCGGTGGCGACACGACGGCAACGTTGACGTTTGAACTCGCAGCAGCAGCGGAAGGTGGCGGCGCACCCAAAGCGGCTGACGGTTTACGCTGTCGACGAACTGGCGGTGGAACGACCGCGTCGCCGGGAACACCGCTTTCGCTGACAACAGGAGCAGTAGACGGTGGAGCGCTCGGAGCAGTTGACGGCTTACGCTGACGACGAACTGGCGGTGGGATGACCACATCGCCAGGGACACTGCTTTTGCTGACAACAGGGGCGGTAGACAGCGAAGCGCTCGGAGCAGTGGACGGTTTACGCTGACGACGAACCGGCGGCTGCACAGCAACAGTGTCGGCGTCTTTCCTCACAGCAGTAGCAGCTGATGGCGGCGCACCCACAGCAGCTGACAACGAACCCTGTCGACGCCTCACAGCTTGATCGTCGTCTACTCCGAATGCAGCAGGAACAGGAATGAGCGGCAGCGGCGTATACGGAGCAGCTAACCCTCTCTGGCGACGAGTCGGCGATGGAAAAGCCACATCGTTGTCGCTTGCGATTGCAGTGGATAGTGGTGGCACACTTGCAGCGGATAACAGCTTTCGTTGTCGACGAGCCGGCGCTGAAGCAGCGACAACGTCGGCAGCCTTACTCACCGCAGGAACAATCGATGATGGCGCGTTCAAGGCAGTCGACGACCTGCCCTGACGACGGACCGGCGGTGGAAATGACACATCGCCCACAACTCCGATCGAAATTGGAGCAGGCGGCGGCGGG
Organism: Trichogramma evanescens; assembly: GCA_902732785.1. Lineage (NCBI taxonomy): Eukaryota > Metazoa > Arthropoda > Insecta > Hymenoptera > Trichogrammatidae > Trichogramma > Trichogramma evanescens. The sequence goes on from CACVKI010146256.1 coordinate 3,635, forward strand.
GCACTCGCAGCAGCTAACGGCTTACGTCTTCGACTCATGCGAGTTTCCCTGTTCGCGTTCATGTCGACCTCGGGAGCTTGAATGTTGACATCGGCGAGGTTAGAAACTCCTGTCCCACGAGCATCAAACGTTGGCTGTTGCAATAATGGCCATTGCATTGGACTTGAATAATCGACAACAAGACCGCCTTCATTTTCAGAAATAGCAGGAATAGATGGAAACTGCTCAAGAGGAATAGTTCGCAACTGACGAGGCGCGCTAGCTTTGGACTTTTTACTCTTCTGATTCTCCATCGCCAATTCTTTTAATTTCTTATTTCTCACGTATCCCGGTATCGGAACCAATGAAAATGAACGCGTGAGAGTAAAATAGAAATAAAGGCAAAATCAGTAATAAAATATTAACAGGAACTTTATTGATGTTACACTTTTCAGTATTCAAAGAGCAATGAACAAACATCGCTCACCGAAAAACCAAACGAAAATTAAACAAAACAAAAACCTCACAATCACCATGGTGATGCGGCCTAGCGTCCGTGCGCAAGCCTCTATGCTTGCGCACCCCGCGATCCTCACCTTTTATAGGACTTTGTCCAGTGGTGAGGCAGATGCATTCGCCCAAGCCTTTATGCTTGAACAACGCGGCCTCCGAACGCTAGATCGTTCGTTTACAATAGGGTTTTATTTATCTTTGGTCGCGCGCGTTCCTCTTTCGAACAGCGCGCCGTTGCGACTTGACCTCCCTCTGCCGCCAAGCGCCGCGAAGGGGGGCGCACAGATCAAGAGCGTCATTACACCGCTTCTTTCCGAACTGACACCGTCGACGCCTCCCGGAGCAACGACTTTTCTTAAACCAAGTGTTAGTTTTTTTTCTTTATAATAAAGTGTTCTGAAAACTTCAATACGACTCGTACCCCGATTTATTCGCCTGACCCACCAACACGATCCTCGCTTCACCAATCTTCCAAACTTTCTCGTTCGTTTTGGAATTAATCCTTCTTTGGTCACCGTTACAGTGATTTGCTCGTGACTTGTTGACTTTATTGACATTCAACTTTGCCTTTTCGCTTACTCTTTTTAGAGTTTCTGGCACGTACACTGAAAAAATTTTGCACTGAATTAGTGTTCAACTGTGGTTATTTATTGATATCACAATATAGTGTATTAACTTTATAATCACCAGTTAACTTGTAGAAAGTTCACGACGATGGTGACAGGAATTTAGGTTCACGGTGAACGCGATTATCAAGCACTTTTTGTTGTCGGGGCGATTGGACTATATTCCAGTAAAATCTTACATAAACGAGCCTATTTTCTTTATACGTTCGAATAATATTGTAAAAACTTTGTTATTTAAAAAAAAAACAGATATTTTTGCGAAAGAAAAAATATTTTCCGATTTTTTTGACATTTGTTGTTTTTTCGTCCGACACATCATTATCGAATTAAAGGTCAATGTAAACTCAAAAATAGCACGTTTTGTCATTGTTTACAAAATTGTAATTTTCGATACAAGGGCCATAAGTAACACTTTTTGGCACGGCGTAGTTTAGGGCCCGAGCGCAGCGAGGGTCCTATAATAGCTGGGCCGAAAAGTGTCCCCTATTGCCCGAGTATCGAACAACGTTTTATAGCACTGTGCCAAGTTCACATTTATGCCATTTATATTTATATTCTTGTAAATGTTCGGATTTTGTACCATGATTTTTAAGAATTAATAAAACTTAATGAGAGATTCGAATGATATAAATAAATTCTAAAAATTTATGTGAAAAATTTATGTGAAATTTATGTGAAATATTCAGACGGGTAAGGCAATCGCTTATTTAATTTAGAAAAATATTTACAAGTGACAATAATTGTTATAAAGAGTTATTTAGAGTTATTAGGAGTTGTTAAGTGTTGATAAAGGTTTTCAATATTTTTAAAAACTTTTTTGATCGGTACCCACGCTCGCCAAAAGTCATGGTGAAAAAACCGAGTAACCATATAAATAATATAAAAAAAAATGAAAAAAAACTCAACACTTTTGACTAAATTCTAACCAAGTAGTTCATAAGCAATCGCTTATGAACTGAACACAACTCTTATCAACTTAAAATTAATTTTAACTCAGGTTTCACTAGAAATGATTTAATTTCCGACGCACACATTCGATACTGTAATGCCCACATTTCACTCTTTTTGAACTTTTTTACTCAATTTTTAAGAATTTCCAAAGGTTTTGTTTATCCGTTTACATATAGTTATCGCTCTATCATGATTAATACGTAACAGTTAATGATCAAACAAGTTTCATACATTTAAATGGTAGTCGCGCTCGAGCAACCAGAGAGAGCGGACGTGCGCAGCAGACTCTGAGGTTATATTCGGCGCCAGCCACTTAAATCGTCTTAGAATTACTTTCAAAACTGCCCTCCTCACCTTAAATAATGACATGCAGTATCGATAATACACGTGTGACTGTGAACAACATAATAGTGAGATAAGATATACTCCATTCCCTGCAGTGGAAAGGTGCCAATTCTTTTTTCAAACCTAAGTGAAAGCCTCATGTGCTTAACAAAAACTATAAGCCACCATGACGATTAAAAGAAAGAACGAGACCTCACCCCTCTCGCTTCAAAATATTAAAATCAAAGCAGCAAAAGTGCAAGATATTAGCAATTCTAATGTGACAAGGAAAAATAATAGTAAATTTATACCCAACATACTAAATACAAATCGCAATCAACTAAATCGGAATAATACAAGTGTCATCAAAACCGCTAATAATAAAATCATCTCTACCAAAGCCACAATAAATAAAGACCATCTAAAAGATAAAAAGGTTACAACCAACAAAAAAAATGGCAGCCCCGTAAAAGAAAAGGCTAACCCACCTTCTCTACCGGAAACTCGCTCTAACATACAAATTCAAACTCCTAGCAATGGTAAAAAAGATGATTCTATTACCGACAAAACCCAGCATAGAAATGATGAAATCCTCAACTATAATTCGGACGATGAAGATATTGATCTTATACGCGAGAGGTCGCCACAAAACATCAGAAACAGTAACCAAAGCCTAGCTGACTGCTGCAATGACTCCGAAATAGCTACAAACGACTCAAAGTTCAAACTACCTCCAATTTATGTTAAAAATTGCGAAGCTCAGGCATTACTCTCAAAATTCACAGAGCAAAAGCTTCCAATCCTCTTCAACATTAAAAACACAGCAACTGATAGCTGCATGCTGAAAACAAACAACAACCAAGCATTCAACCTAACAACCCTTGCTCTCAAAAATCTAGATATTGAATTTATAACCTTCACAAGGAAAGAAATCAAACCCAAATCTATTCTCCTCAAAGGACTACATGCTCACACAAGCTGTGAAGATGTGAAACTTAACCTATCTAGTGCCAATACAGAAGATATTGAAATTATCAAAATAAGTGAGTTCAAAGGCAAACCAAGGAATGGTAAAACCTTCCTCATCCAACTAACAGCTGAGAGCAACATCAAAACCATCACCAAAATAAAGTACATGAACCACCAAGTAATCTCTTGGGAAACGTTAAACAAACCTGACCCTCCACAGTGCAGGCGATGCCAGAGAATATCTCATGTTGCCTCAAATTGTAACATGCACTACCGCTGCGTGAAATGCACTGATGATCACGAGCCTGGTCAATGCCAAGTTGGGATAAACGGCAAAGAAGTCCAATGCATATTATGTGGTAACAAAGGTCATCCAGCTTCCTACAAAGGCTGTGCGGTAAGACAAGCAGAAATAGAGAAAATCAAAAGTAAATATAACTCAACAAAGAGAACCAACTTCTTATATGCAGAAGCAACTAAGTTTAATCAAACAAGGATCTATACAGCATCTAACAACAATCACCTCCAAACATCAAAAAAATCCAGCGACAACCAACAGCAACAATCAAACACCATCTCCAATGCACAGGTACATCAGCTTGAAGAGCTACCCACATCCATCATCAATAGCAACTACAACAATAATCCTCATCAACTCACAAGCAATAATAGGCATTCGCCAGGTATAGAGTATAATCATAATATCAATAATGAACTTAGACTTAACAATATTGAACAAAAATTGGAATCTATCTGGCCCAACTTGGAAAATATGCTAATTAAAATAAAAAATGACATATGTCATACAGTCCAAAATGAATACATTCAATTATGTCAAAAAACTCAGGAAAATACTCAAAAAATTGACCATATCATGAATATGCTGAATCTAGAATGGACTCCACAATAAATATTAACAATTATAATAACGTAAGTTCTAGTAACAAATTAAAATTAATTTCACTGAATGTAAATTCTATAGTATCTTTGTACAAAAGAAATAATTTGAGTATTTTTCTGAGAAAACATAAGCCAGATATCATGGTTATGTGCGAAACTAAACTAGCAAATAGGCACAACCTACGCTTTGATGAGTACCAAAGCTTCAGAACTGATAGGAAGTTCCAAGGTGGTGGCACAGCAATTCTAGTGAATAAAAAATCAAAAGCACAAACATAATACTACCACATACATTTAATATTCTAGAATGCACTATTATAAAAATAAAAATGGAAAATAATATGTCTTTATACATAATAGGTGCTTATGCACCCCCATCTAATAATAATAATTTCACATGTGATCTAGAATATATTTATCATAAGCTCAATTTAAGGAGTAATAAGAACGTACATATTTTAATAGGTGACCTTAACGCTAAGCATACAAGCTGGAACAATCTAGTCCTCAATAGCAGAGGCAGACATTTATACCAGTGGCTTAACGACAATGACTTTCTCTACAACACTAAGTTAATGCACTCTACCATTCCCACACTATACAAATCAAATAGCTTTATTGACATAGCGCTAATCAGTAACAATTAATCTTAATACAACTAATGAACATCTTGGTACACTTGACTTCGATAGCGACCACAGAGCCATTGAACTCATATTCACACCAGATGAAAATATAGAAACCCAGAGTGTAAATAACAACAATAAACCACTTTATAAAAAAACCAACTTAAAAAAATTTAACAAATATCTAAATGAATATAACACTATAATTCCTAATAATAAAAATTTAACAAACAATGAGATTGATACCTATATTATGGAATTACAAACAACAGTAAGCAATGCTGCCAAAGCAGCAACCCCAACTTACTCAATTAATAATAACCTAGATAAACTGATCAATAAAAAAATTCAAAAACTCTACAAACAAAAACACACCATACAAACACAAATACACAAAGTAGCACACAAAAAAGACCCGGCCTCGACTGCTCTTTACCAAAGGCTGAAAAATGAAATGAAAAACATAAAAAATAATTTATATGCGGAATTCAGTAAAGAGAGCAACCACCAATGGGCGAATACTATAAAAAGTATAAATTATAGAGAATCCTCAAATTTCTTTCCTAATATTAACAAACTATTCAGAAAGAAAAAAAATTTCCAAGAGATTGACAACATCATAATAAAAGAAAAACACAACAAAATACTTAAAAACTGTAATATAAATGAAAATGACCTAACAAAAATAAATGAAGACTATCTAGTTACTGACAAAAATTTAATCCCAAAAATAATTGGGGAATTTTTCTACAGCATCAACACCAAAGACAAAGATGATGGATCGACGCTAGAAAAAATAATCAATAACAAAGTCAACAACACAATAAATGATTTATATAGTCTAAACTCAATAACAACCTTCAATAGTGAAAACTCAGCCGTCTCTCCAAACATCGTTGATGATGCAGAAGTCTCGTTCACTAACTTCAAAACGTTTAAAAGACTTTTAAAAAATATGAGCAACAAAACGTCATATGCTTGGGACGAGATCCCAAACATAATCCTAAAGAAACTAAACAATCTGTGTATCAGGAACTATACAATAATTTTCAACAACTGCACTAACAATGGCTACTATCCTGATATATGGAAAACGGCAAAACTGATAGTTATTAACAAAAAACCTGACCAACCGACCGAGCTGGACAACCTGAGACCAATTAGTATGCTGCCCTGTATCAGCAAAATATATGAAAGAACAATAAAAAACAACATACTAAAATTTAACAACAAACATAACATCATACCGGAGCATCAATTCGGATTCCGCGAAGGGCACAGTACGATACACGCAATTCAAAAACTGACAGCGGACATCAACTGGGAGCTCAACAGGGGCAAAATGACAGGAGCGGTAGTGGTCGACCTCCAGAAGGCCTTCGACTCGGTATGGCACCACGGTCTAATATTCAAATTAATAAAGAATAATATGGACCCTCACTTGCTTAAATTAACCCACAACCTTATAACAAATAGAAAATTCAAATGAGCAAATAACGAAACAATAAATAACAACAAAACATATACAATAACAAAAGGCCTACAGCAAGGCACTGTAAACTCCCCCTTCCTATTTAATCTATATACGGCGGATGTAACTAAATCATTTGAAATAAATAAAAATACAACTAACGCACTTACCTTTGCAGATGACCTAATCCTTTACACTTCAAATAGCAACATGAAAACAATAGAAAAAAACCTACAATCAATTTACAACAGAATAGTCAAACTGTACAAGGATTGGAAATTAAAAGTTAATCCTAGCAAGTGTGAGACCATCCTATTCCGAAATAATATAAGAGAAGAAAAACACTACACACAAAAAAACTGGAAAAACTTCCAGATTAAAGATATACTAAATAATGCCGTTATCCCCCATAAAAGACAGGTAAAATACCTTGGCATAATATTTGATGATTTATTAAGATTCAACATTCATGTCAAACTACAGCTGAAAAAAGCTAGTGATGCCTTTAAAAAACTCCACAACCTGTTCTACACCCCCCATCTAGGTTCAAAAGCCAAAATTATCTGCTACCAATGCTTAATAAGACCCTTACTTACTTATGGATGCCCCATATGGTATAATATGTCTGCCTCCGCAATGGAGAAACTGCGCTTGTTTGAGCGCAAAATTCTTAGAGCATGCCTAAACAAATACAGAACTGTCGAAAGCAACTACAAAAAAAGAATAAATAACTTTAAAATACTAGAAATGGCTATGCTACCACGCATAGATACCTTTATAATTTACCTTATAAGAAATTATATTAAACAGGCAATAATCAATAAAAGCAACAGTCTGATATTTGGTCCGTACTACCACAACAATCTGTACCTAATCAATGCTCTAGAAAGAGGTAAAGCTCCTCCAGAAGCATTTAAATTCCTAGATGATAACCACCTTATCATAGATAATGACTCAAAACACTGTTTGTACCATATTCCCAGGAATAACTGGAATAAATCTCTACCTCTCTCTATATTTGATAAAAATTATGTCTATTGCAGAAAATTATCTTTATACGACAAAAAGCTTATATCTAAATTTAAATACTATGTTAAAGAAAAGGAAAATTAATTTCTTTTCCCTTGTTAACCTTTGCTATTTAGTTACTTCTTTTGTTTGTATTCAGTATTGTTGTTATCTAGTTTTTTTTTACCTACAATTAAGCATCCTAGAAAACTTAGCAACTAGTTTTTTTTTTCACCTTTGTAAAAATTTTTTCTAGACGCAATCATATAAATTCTAAGGCTCAGTTCACCCTTACTATTTAACTCTATGTAACCCTAATTATATAATTATAAGACAGCGAGCATCAGACATTATGATCATTCTGCGTATAACATAACATGTATAATAATTAATAAGTCTTTTAAATATGTTTATATCTTTCTGTATCACAATTTATTTCTTGAAATAAACATAAGTTCATAAAAAAAAAAAAAATACATTTAAATGGTGATGCTCCGAATGTTCTAAGCAAAAACGTTAAAGAATTATGTATCATTCATCTTCAATATTAGGAATTATCAACACTTGAAAATTAATTTAGAAAAAATCAATTTAAAACTTCAATGATCAAGAGATTTGGTATAGCACCTAATTGTAAATTAAAACTTCTCAATTTATAAGGCGAGAATGATGGATTTATTTTAGTATTTAATCAATAAATAGTATAAAAGTATATGTTTGAATCCAATTTTACTATTTTTAAATGGCAAAATATAGTTTTTAATCATGCGACTTTGGTTGCGGTCTTAAAAAATAAAAAAAATCAATATAAAAAAGATAATAAAAGTTTATTCATATAACTTATATGAACGTTATATAGCATTAAATGAATTTTCTATAAATTTATGCGAATTTCATAATAAATTCATATGGAATTTATATGACATTTATAACAATTCTATGTGAAAAATTCATTTATCATTTGCTTTCATATTTCACAAAGATTTTTCAATAATTTTGATATGAGATATGCTCGTAATTATGACTCGACTCCTTTTTGGCACATTATATTTACGCATATTATACATAAACTTACGCCAATAAATTTATGTAAGTTCTTTATAAAAAACGCAGAAATTTATAAACATTTTTTAATTATTATCATTCTTTACTTAATTTATTGCTAGAATCATATATAAAATTCATTATTTAACATCGAAACGAAATTTTTTATGATGTATGGGCAAGATCATAAAAAAGATTTGATAGTTTAATCAATGAAATTTAAACTAACTTATACAGTTAAAGTGTATTCAAAAATAAAACTCCTGAAAATTCCAGTCCTCGAGTTCCATCCCTACTCGATTTACTGATCCTCAAAGTTGAATTTTTGTCCTTCAAATTGATTTTGCTTTGCTAAATTGCTAAGAAAAAATTTTTGAATCATGAATTTGAATGCGAAATTTGTAGAGAAATTCAAATGTGTACCCTAAAATTACGTTCATAATTGAAAAATCCTTTAAACATGGAAACGTAGCATGAAATTCCAATTATAAAGTTATTTGTCCCCAGCGAATGGACGAAAAGTGTAATCTGTTCTGTTGAAGACTAAAATACAACTTCTGCTAAATTGTGGTAAACGGTTGAAATTTTGGAGACGATTTGATAGCATTCGAAATTGCAAAAAAATATTTAAATATTTTTAAGGTATCTGAACTCTACATTTTCACTTATCGAGACCCACGAAATTTATTTTAACTCATAAATTTTTTTGTAAATTGAATTGGGACAAATAGCTCAATGGTAACCTTCATTTTGTTGCTAAGAATCAGTAGCTAAAATATAAGACTTTCCACCGCGTAGATCGCTCAGAAAGTTGAATTGAAATTTTGACTTAAAGAAGATTTTTGACTCTGATAAAATTTGAATGAAATTAATTTTGTTATAGGGTCGAACTTGAATATTCGATTATAAGTCCACGTTGTCACATTCTACCGAATGATCTTCTTGCTAAGCACTCATTTATCCGTAAGTAAAAAATATACTTATAATCATATAATTATTATGATATAAAATTATCTTGACTTAAAACCTTAAAACTATCATAAACTGTGATATCGGTGTTCTTCATCGTATTAATTAAACATATTGAACCCTACGTAAAAATGATCGATTTTGTAAAATATTTTGGATGTGTTTTCAAATATTTCTTAAAATTATTTAAAAAAAATATAAAACAGAAATTTCTGGAAATGTGTCGGAAAATTTTTATTTTTGTTATTTTGAAAAATTAAATCGACAAGTAAGATAAATTAAATTGGCAAGAGTTGTTCGTTGATTTAATTCGTAGAAGTTTGTAAGCAATCATAACGTTAAACAAATATTATTGGGCTGATTCTAAAATTTCGAGTTACCTAGATACTTTAAAATTCAAGCATATATTTATGAAGCATATATTTAAATTAATTAACCCATTAAGTCCCAAGAGGACGTATTCCAACACTTCATTCGACCACTGTATTTTTGGTATAAATGGGATCAAACAAATATGCCAGTAACTAATTCTTATGTAAAATTTAATGAATTTTTATAATCTGATCTCAGATTCTTGAAAAAATTATCAGGTCAAAAGTTAAACTTAATTTTATCCTATAAAACGTGATTGGGAAAAAATATTTTTTTTATTTTTCGACTTTCCAAATGGAAACCATTTGAAATCTCAGGGGTTTCGTGCAAATATTGCGTCCTCGATATCTAAACTAAAAGTTAGCGGGGTTCCGATTGAAAAAATTAATGGGAGGACGCGATATTTGCACGAAATCCCTGAGATTTCAAACGGTTTCCATTTGGGAAATCGAAAAAAAATTTTTTTCAAAGGCACGTTTTTTGGATAAATTCAAACTTAACTTTTGACCTGATCATTTTTTCGAATATTTTAGATGAGATTCTGAAAGAGCATTAAATTTTACATTAGAATTAGTTACTCGTATATTATTTGATCCCATTTTCACCAAAAATACATCGGCCGAATAAAGTGTTGAAAAAACGTCCTTTTGGGACTTAATGTGTTAATTCGATTTCGAAAAGCTATATTTTATGATCTTATTTAATATAATATGGTATTCTTTCATGCAGAATTTAAGAAAATAGAATTATAAAATTACTATAGTTACGTAAATATTTTACATGATGGCCATATTTTCAATATTTAATTATTTTCAAGTTGTTTATTTAAATCGGAAAAAAATAAATCTATGTATGTACCAGAGATTTTTTTGTTAAAGCTATGAATCGATATGATAATGCCAATTTTCAGTTTCAATGAAATTCTTCATTGTTTTTTAATTAATTTGAAAATTTTAAATAGAAATGTTCGATCGTTATAATAAACCCTCACGTTTACCAAATAAATAGACTCATGGGCGGAGCCATACGTATCGTATTTGAATGAAGGAAAGAACCATTGAGAATGTAGTATTCTAAATGGGAGGTATCTTCAATGAACAAAGGTGCACGTGCTGTAGCGTGGGCGGAGCTAATATTTACCTTATGCGCATAGCCCAGCTTTTTACTCATCTCATATACCGTTTCGTGCCATGTGAAGTGAAGGTTAAAACTTAAGTTACAATCAGGTGTTATTATACCATTCTGCTTTCACAACAGTTTCGACATAACATCTACTAAAAAATGGAAGTGTGTTCGGTATCCAAAGAAAATATATTTTCTACTATCATACCTCAAGATGAATTTTTAAATTATCAATCGCAAAATTTAGAGCATGATATAACTGAAAATAGAGTTCCGATAAAAAATCCTAACTTAACTTCAAAAGGATCTTCGTATCAAGATTTAAATGAAAAAATTCAACCTCACATTAACATGGAAAAAAAATCATTTTGTATTGACGCGCTTTTAAATCACAATTTAAAAACAAATTGTCCTCGTGACAATCATGAAATATTGAACAAAAAAGTAAATTTCACCATTAATATAACGAAAGATAATAAAGCTACCGCCTCTTCTTCAAATTATGTTGTGGATGAATTAAAAAGTGAGTTAAATTTTCGACATCAACAAAATATATCCAATGAAGCAAATCTTGAACCTATTTTTCCAAAGTTTGGGGACTGCCAAAAAATTATTCGGGAAAAGGGTTCTTTGTATGAAGGGGAAAATTCCGATATTCATACTATGAATTCTATCTCAATGGCTGGTAATTATAGTGAATCAAAAAGTTTAAACAATAGAATAGAAAATATAAGTATTTCGTCCGGAAATCTTAGTGAATTTTCATCAACTTCATCTAATTCAGTGATCAATAAAAATAGTAACGTATCCTTAAATGTAAAAGAAAGAGAAATATTCGTCAATCATCCAATAAAATCAGCCCATACTTTCATGCAGAAGTCAAGTTTTATTATCTGCTCAAAAAATATTCCAATCTCTAGTTCTACTTACGATCAAAGCAGCGAAGAAAATTCATTACAGATAATTCAAGAAAGGCAATCGATGAATAACTTGCAATGTTTTCCAAATCGTGTTCCTGTTGGAGCTCTTCAGCTTGAATGGTTAGCTAGATCTGGAATTTTATATCCTAGCATATCAGCAAATTTTCAAGGTAATGCATAACATATAATCTTCGGAACATCTTAAAATAGATTAAATCTTAACCCAAATTTTTTTGGAATTTTTTTTGTAAAATAAACATAAAAAAAATTTCTCACATGGTAAACGTTGAAAGTCATAATTTCAGCCCTCCCATGTAGGAAGGAATTCGAATCTTTTTTTATTATTTGTTAAAAATCTAAAAGAAAAGAATCCGACATAGTTATCAAAGTAAAATTTCGTGTCAACTTACAAAAATATTTGTTTAAGAATTAAATTATTTTCTTAAGCATTTGGTATTTATTTGCTCATTTTTGCTTCCTCATCGAGGAAGCTCTGTGATAGGCTCGAATTTCGGAAACGACCATGAAATACTATTTAAACAATATGGCTGAGTTGCATACTTTCAGATGAATAAATTCACCATAAACCAAGGTAGAAATTGATCAAAGAACCTTTTTTCAAATACGGATCTAGCAAGATGGAAAATTATCACAAAAAAAAGATTGTTCTAACTGTGTCGTTTTTGTACGACCTTTAAAGCTCATTTTTGGAAAAAGTATCGTCTTTCTCGACACCTACATTTTAAAGAAAAAGGCTAGGAAGTGATGACTGACAAGTGTTGATCGGTATCTCCTTTATATTCTGTCCCATTCGTGAGATTTATTGAAAAGTCTTATTTATGAAGAAATTATATTTTTACTATAATTTTACAATCAGAACGATATAAAAGTTGTATTGTTGTTTGAACAGTATCTATAGATACAAATCTTTGGAGCATCAAAAATCTGATTTCAGCTGAAAAGATATTTTTATTAAAATTAATTGAAGATTGTGTACCTATAAGCTCAAGTGTTAAAACATTCTGTGACGAAAGACTTAAATTATATGTTATACAATTCTTGGTGAGGCCCCTGTAAGATCTTTCCCTGACTCAGCTACAACGATTTTACATCTGTATCAGGCAATAACGAGTACATATTGAGATGAGGTTTTTCATAAACTGTTTGCAAATGATTCATAATGGTTAATGCAAAATAATTCCAAAAACCGCTTCCTAATATAATGTACCCGTGATTGGCAATAAGGTGCATGTTATGTAAAAAACTTGGAAAATAGTAATTTACAGTTTATAATTTTTTCCATGAAATGACACTTTGATTCAACTCGTACACTTGTTCACGATGTTATGCTATAAAATCTTGATATATTTCATCTCAAAGTATGCAATTTTTAACGTAAGCCTATGAGATGACCATCGGGTATGAGCATTCATAAGGTGTTGATTATCAAACAATAGTTTGTTAGAATGTCACAGTATGAAAGATATCCAAACCAATTACCCAATTTTCAGCCTATGCATGCAAGAAAAAAATTGAGAAATTCCATTGAGTATATTATTAATCGAAATCACAATTATGCCGTTCTTTAATAAAATGTAAATTGAACGACTCAAATTCTCTATAGACGATTAGTTCAGGCAGAATATGAACTAATTAAGGCAAAACTCATTGCAAGTTGAGATTTTTAACTTTAAAAATGTAAAAACGATTGTACGACAGTTTTATGTATAAGCTGAACCAATGAGCATTGTTATGTCATCATAATTATTCCTTTTTTACAACAAAATTTAAGTCAGTAAATATAAGATTTTAGAAGGTCAATGATGTATGTATGAATCACACTTTATTGTGGTCACTTTCAACATAAGAATGCAAAAGTAAAAGTAACTTTTACAACTAGGCGTGCTTGCTATATCAAACAAGATGCGGTAGAGACTTCTGGAACGATAGCAGCGATGAATAATTTTCTATGCTCGAAGCAGCTATTGGTACTTGCTGAGACGATTGCGGTTTCAGCTCTCAAAATGTGGTGTAAATTCGTTCTAAATAAGTTGGAGTTGATCAGTTACAATATTCACGCTACACTTTTAGTTTGTAGAAATAACACAGTCGAGAAGAGGACTTATGTTCAAGTAGCAAATAAATAGTTGGGAGCCATAGGCGAATTGACAGACTCTGCAATCCACAAGAAATAATAATCAACTCACACAGATGACTTTGTGGTTTATTTTCAATTATCTCATATTTTTGCACAAAGTCTAGTGGACACTTCACCGAGTTTTAACTTCCTAAGCATCAATATTAGATCACTGAATTATTTTAGGTTCTTCAAGCTAAACTCCATTTTTCTCAAAATTCCAAAAAAATTTATTTTTATCAAAGACCGCAATTATTTCGTTCTCAATTTTTTCACAAGGCGGAAAAATAAAGCTTCCAAAAGCATGTGTTATGAATCCGAGGTATTTTATTCTTCACCCGAGTATGAAATAGTATTTATCTCCGTCCCTGCTAAAAAGTTTCGAAAGATCATCGGAGAAATATAGGTTTTCAATAAATGTATACCTTGTTTTTTGATAAACTAAGCCCTTGCATATAATTACTTAATTCACTGAAAGTTGCGTCAGCACCATAGCATTTGTCATAAATATATAGCAGTTATCTTTACGTATTAATTTTCTGTAGAGTTGAGTTCGTATTGAATTGTTGTTGCTTAACCCATATTATTTCCATCCTTGACGAAGTGAGTTTCAATCTTGCTAATTTTTTTATTTATGCTAGAAAATAATTTATGATAGAAAAAAATTCTCAATGATATTTGCTTAGAATCTGTACACTAAAATAGTATTTCTTCATCGTCATCTTGATCTATTGACTCATTTTTCTACTATTCCTACTTGGTACGCGAGGCACTAAAATCACTTACTGCAGATAATATAAATATTTATTCAGTTATGTGCCTAAATTGAGATACAAGAAAAAAATGTATAATTACATAGTATTATACGAAGTATGTACTTCCGAATTTAATTCATTTCAGAAACTCGAGCTTATGATCAGATATACACTATTTTCATTACCTAGACAAAAGTAAGGCAACGTTTTTCCGAAAAATAACATAAAACTTTTGCCAACCACGATTTTGGAACTAAGAAACATTATATTTTCATTCCGTATCCAATACGTCCCGATCATAGAGAGAAAAAAATAGATTGTGATAATACTTATATTCATTTCTATTAATTCATGAATCAATTATACGATCATGATTATTATAGGGGTGAGTGGATGCCCGAAATTTCGAAATAACCCGAGTTTTTTAGATGATTCAAGAAATGAGGTTGTTTTCAATTACATTCTACCAATTTTGAAGCAAGTTTTTTCGCTTTGGCTTTGACTTCGTGTCTGTAAATGTGTGTTTTGATATATGTACGAGAGTAGGCTCCAGTACGCGTCGTAATTAGACTAGCGAAATAATAATACCAGCGTAGCGCGGCAAAATTGTAACGCGTATAATGTAATAATAAATATTAGTAACAGGGGGTATTTTATAACGTATTTTGGGTCAGTTCATGTAAGTTAAAAGTAGAATTAATTCAGAGCTTCTCGGCGCGCATAGCTGAAAGCAACCATAGAAAAAGTACTTTTCGACCGTTAATTTTTAATCCTTCCCGCCTCTTTCCCTTATATTACCGAGCATCGCTGAGGACTGAGTGAATCAATCGTGTATATTCGTCGAGTTAACAAAAGTAGGTAGAATTCATTCTGTAAATGCACACATGATATACGTATATTTACGCATGCAACGTCAAAGGGTCGGTTCTAATGTAATATCTGTCATAAAAATGTGCTACATACGCTGAAAATCCCAAAGAGTTAAAAAGGTTTCAAAAAAGTATTTCAGCGTGGATTGACCTTCTTGGAAAATCGTCACAGCAGCAAAAAATATGAGAAATGCAAGCTACATTTTTTGAAATTTGTCGTACCAAAAAGTGTAACGAGTCTTTTTTACACTTTATAATTTTAATTTCAATCGCACATTTACAAAAGTGTAGCTTACGCTTTATACACTTTTCTGCTGTGACTTTTTACAAAAAGTGTAATCTGTGCTTGAAACACGTTTGAAAAGTGTAAGTGCACAAGTAACACTTTTTTGAGTCCTTTTTAATATTTTTGGCGTTTCAGTGTAAATGCTTACTCTGTTACATTACTCTTTCTTAATCTGCATATGATTACTTCTGAGTTAATTGATAGATTTCTTTTATCATTAATCGTATGTTTCTCTAATGATTTAATTACTATTCGATAAAAACTATTAATGAAGTATTGAAGAAATGATAAACCCAAAATAGTAATTTTCGATACAAGGGCCATAAGTAACACTTTTTGGCACGGCGTAGTTTAGGGCCCGATCGCAGCGAGGGTCCTAATAGCTGGGCCGAAAAGTGTCCCCTATTAGGCATTGTCCCAATATGAGTTGACCGGGAGGTGGCGCACTTGTGTTATCCGAAGTCATGCGCATGGTACGTTTTTCGTATAAAGTGAAAAGAAGTTCGTCGTCTGCTTTACAGTCGTTACATTGTAGAAATAATAATAATGGTAATAAGTCGGATATCATAAGTGCGCCACCTCGCGGTCAACTCATATCCGGACGATGCCTAATGGCCCGAGTATCGAACAACGTTTTATAGCACTGTGTCAAGTTCACATTTATGCCCCCTTTTCCGATGCATAAGTCGCACTTTCTGGTACCGCAAAGTGAGGTTAGCGCACGAGCGTATGCGAGTGTGATGCGAACGCAGCGGTGCCAGAATGTGCGACTTATGCCACCGAAAAGCGTGCCATAAATGTGAACTTATGCCACGCAGTGCTATAAAACTATATTATGCGGCCAGTGCGCGAAGTAGATGACTTATCAAATAGTCGATTACATCAAGCGTAGTAAGTCATCTTCTTTGTGCACTGAAATGATATTTTATAGCACTGCGTGGTATAAGTTCACATCTATGGCATGCTTTTCGGTGGCATAAGTCGCACATTCTGGCACCACTACGTTCGCCACACACTCGTATACGCTCGTGCGCTAACCTCACTTTGCGGTACCAGAAAGGGCGACTTATGCATCGGAAAAGGGGGCATCCCAGGTGAAAATAGTATGTAAGATCTGACTCCAGATCTGGCATCAGATCTGGTATAAGATCTGACAAATGTACGCCAGATCTGACATCAG